>OZ018399.1:37380598-37635080 GCA_963969525.1 Ontholestes murinus | reverse complement strand
TTTCAAAACTACATTCCAACAACAACAAGAAAACAAATCTACCATGCACTATTTACATCCCTAAATAATTACCTAATAAATATTTGGGGTAATACAACTAAAAAGAACCTTAATAAGTTACAAATGCAACAAAACAAAATATTAAAACTATTATATAAATTAGACAAAAAAACCAACACAATTAAACTTTATGTATATATATATATATATATATATATATATATATATATATATATATATATATATATATATATATATATATATATATATATATATTCTTAATTATGTTTTTTTCTGTGGCGCACTTCCTATCTTATGTATTTTTTGTAAATTTAAGCAGGGAATAAGGTATGATATTATTATTATTACTTACTAATCGTTGTTGATTTTGGATTTTGCTGCTAAATACAACAAAACCCTATATGTAATAAAAATAAAACAAAATCAAAATTTAAGTTTAAATATAAATGACTTTCTATAGTTAATCCTATCTAATTTAAATTTAGAGTCTGCCCACTCTTCATGCATCAATTTTTTACTAATTTACTCAATTACTTTTGAATTTCTTTTTTATTCAAAAAGTTTTGTAATTAATTTTACCTCAAACAGCGAGACCATCAGTATTGAAATTTATATGTATATGTAGGGTGGGTGAGTGGCCTCTATCCCACCCTTCAATCAGTAAAACATCATCAAATATTATTTGAAAAATTTGTATGAATAAATCCCTAAAAAATGCAATTATTTTATCTTTATTGATATTTTACAACTTTTAGTTAAAACCCTCGCTTATGTTTTATTGATTGGAGGGTTGATAATGCTGTTACAAGCGAAAGTAGTCGAGCAAATATAAAAAATTCAGTTAAACAAACCAGGTGTTTATCAATTCTCTACCTACTACGAACTTAATCTCAACTTTATTCATTATCCTTTGAGTGGGCTCATGCTGATGGATTCTTATCTAAATGAGAAGCATATTTCATTCTTAATAATTTTAAAAATACTTTGTGCTTGCAAATACCATTCCCCCGGGATTCCAAATTAGGACCTCTATTAATATTTCTCTGAAAAATTGTATCATGCAATTCTGTGTTTATACAATGGGTACAAATACTTTGCATAATAACTAATCTAACTTAAAACTTATTAGAGGATGAAATACATTTTTCTGTGTTTGATTTTTTAGTTTAGTGTTTTATGACAATATAAAATAATTTTGATGCACATTAAGTTATTATTTGTACATTCTATCGTCAATTATATGTATACTTCATATTTATTGCATAAACTTCACTTAATACATATATTTAATATGATTTGTTGTTAGTACGTCACGTCTTCGAACGTAGGTCCTTTTGCCCGATTATGAATTAATTTTAAAATAATATAAAATAATTTCGGTAAGGATTTAATTCTTATTTCTTCATTAGATTTTTAATTAATTTCTCTGTTTTAATTTTGAAACGGTCATGCATTCATAAGCCCATCTACGATTCAAATCTACCGTTAAAAAGGCATTACTTTTTGTCCTGAAATTCAATTATTGAAATACAAAAGTACGATTTATTTCCCATTGTTCTCGCGGCCGTAAAAATGTTTCCAAGAATAAAAATCAAACTGAGCAGAGCGGCGGGGCGGCCAATCGCGCACCTCCACGTGTAGCCATCGCATTGGCTTAAGGCCCCGAAACAGGTGAACAGCGGCCCGGCGGCCAATCCGGAGCCCGCGACACCCACGCACGTTAAGGCGTGCATGCGCACGCAGTTTATAAAAGGGCGATGTTTTCCGGGAACGCGCAGAATTTACTTCACCTCTACTATAGACTCAAGTGCAAATCAAGACGACGCTGAATGGTAAGTGCATATTTATTCAAACACTGTGATCTTTATTATAAAAATGTATTAAAGTCTATATTTAATTTTCTGTGCAACAAACAAAGTGTTTTTAATTCCAATCAAGATAGTTCAAAAATGTTTCACCACGAGTTAAGTGAGCAATTAATTAAATACATTTTTATTATAAAGATCACAATGTTTGAAGAAACAAACCAAGTGTTTTAATTCCAATCGAGATGTATTAAAGTCCTTTACGTTGTAGAAAATTAACTAATAATTTCGTAAATATGTTCGTGTTTTTATAATTATTGTGATCTTTATTTTTGGAGTGAAGTTGAAAATTTTTTGGGAGATCTAAAAGAATAAGATTATAAAATATAGCACTAAAAACATTTCTTCAAAAAATTCAAAACTTAATTAAAACACTAACACTTTCTTCACAATTAATTTTAATTTCTCTAGATGTACATTTCGGAAAATATACATCTAGCGAAATTAAAATTAATTGTGAAGAAAGTGTTAGTGTTTTAATTAAGTTTTAATCATCTTCACGTAACTCAACAACAAATTTTTATATTTCTTTACACAGTTTATTTGAAATACCAAATATATTTCGAACACAATTTGGTATTTCAAATAAACTGTGGGAAGAAAGGTTTTTAATGCTTTATTTTATAATCAAGTTTATTTTCACGTAACTCATCCAATTAATTTACTTAATAATTAATAACATACTAACTTATTCGTTGGTTTTCTATTATTAGATGACGAAAAAATTAAGAATTTCATAACAGAAACAAACAATAAATAATAATACTTTAAAAATTAGTTTAATAATTCTTGAATGTTGTCGGCGTTTACTTGGTGGTGCATTTTGATTAAAAATAGATACAACACTTTTCACTTTTCACCACAATAATGGTAAAACAACGTGAAAATTGTTATATTTATAGTTTAATAATTTTTCAACAGTGATAAAAAAATAAATTATTATTCTTATTTTGTATTTCTTGTATTCTAATTGTTTTTTTATTTTTTATTTTTACAGAGTCGTCAACAGAGATCTATAGTAGAATCCAAAAATCTTGGTGAAGTATTTTCGATTATTAAATTTGGTGAAGTGGTTGGTGAAATTGTGCTACTGGAGAGCTAATGGTGAGTTTTTTTTTAAATCTATTATTTCCAATTATATTAAAAAAACTACTCAAGTCAGTTGCGCTTAGATTACGAAATAAAAAAATTTTATTGCGTGAAATTATACAAAATTTTTATGTATTTTTAAATTTCCATATTTTTTTATTAATAGTTCTGCTTTGAAACTCGGAAAATCATCTTTACAAAATATTGCATATTTTTTGCAGAGTTGAAAATTTTGAGGCGGATGCAAATAAAATCTAAAATTAAATTATTCTGAAATAAGGAAGTCCTAAGTGATTATAAAACTATAATTTGGAAATTTTAAACTTCCCCCGTAATGAATACCTTTATTGCATCTTCCTCGAAATAATGCGCAGTTTGAAAATATTCGTGTGTTCGAAATTGAATAAAAGTGTAAATAACAAATAAAATCCAGTGATTTTAATCTAATTTTCTTATTATTAAATTATGTTTTATTAAGTGCTAAATGAAAAATATTTTTAGTTTCTTTATTTATAGTTAGTTCAAAGGGTGTATTAAAAATTAAGGAAGTTAAATTGTTAAAACATGTTTCGTATTTTAAAATTATTTCATTATGTTCGTTTCTTTTCAAATCAAAAATATATTAAAGCTGTACTTATGAGTTCCTAAAGATCGAAATACGTGTCATATTTTTTATAATCTTTACTACATTACTACATTATTTAAATTTTGCGATGATTTTTTTAATATTGGTATTTTCAGCTAAAATAAATAAAATCTTAAATTTAAAGCTTCAGTACAAAAATTTCGAAAGTTCTTGAAATTCGGCGCTTATTATTAGACCAACATGCACAAACACATATTTTCAAAATGCTCATGTTCACATTTTCATTAGAGTAAAATTATTAAATTTAATTATATATCGTATTCACTTAATTTTCAAAACTAAAATATAAAAATTGAAGTTAAAAAAAATACTTGCTTTCGATCACACGATTATTTTCAAAGGGTCTATTAAAAATAATTGAAGTTAAATTGTTAAAACAGGTAAAACCAAGTGATATTCCGTAGTTTAAAATTATTTCATCACATTTATTTCAATAATTCTTTTATTCAAGTGATATTCTGTATTTTAAAATTATTTCATCATATTTATTTCAATAATTGTTTTTATTCGTTTCTTTTCAAATGAAAGATATATTAAAGCTGAATTGATGAGATCTTAAAGATGAAAATAGGTGTCTGCATATTTTTTATAAACCTGTCTATTGCATTATTTAACTTGTGCGATGATTTTTGAATATCGTGTTTTTTAGCTCTTCCGATAAAAAATTAAAATTTTAAATTTATATTTCCAAAAATTCTTGAAATTATTAGACCAACATGAGCAAACACTAATTTCCAAAATGTTCATGTTCACATTTTCATTCGAGTAAAATTATCTAATTTAATTATGCATATTCACACAATTTTCAAAATTAAAACATAAAAATTGAAGTAAAAAAATCAATACTGGCTTCGGTAGTACTATTTTAAGGCGCAATTTTAAGACGCAATTGTTATCTGACGTGGGAAGTAGTTTTTTTAACAAGTGATACGATTCGTAGTCTTAATATTTCATATTTTAAAATTATTTCATTATTTTAACATATTATTTTAACAATTGTTTTTATTTGTTTCTTTTTAATTTAAGTAAACATTGAATATCTTAAAGATCGAAATACTTGTCTGCAGATGTTTTATAAACTTGACTGTTACATTATTTCATGTTTGTTAGTTCAATATAATTAAATCACCGTAAATTTATTTGTTTTCTATATTTTCTCTCACTAAAAAAGTATTAAACGTAAATTAAAATTCTTTGTGTTAATTTGATATAAATAAATACATTCAAAATAATTTTGCTTCGATAGTTGTACTATTTTAAGACGCAATTGCTTTTGTAATTAAATTTCTGACGTAGTTTAACCAGAGAGTAGTTTTTTTCATCAAGTTATTTGATATGTACACTTAGTTATAAATTTACCAATTGTTTCATATTTTTACTTTCTCAATATAGAATATTTAGTTTAAACTTAAGATTTTATCAAACTAGAACTGAAAAGCTTTTGGTGAACATTCACTAGCCGAAAGTTAGTGATGTTTACTCGAGGCGTTTTTTTGTTTCGCCGGTATTTTTTTAAATTTGAAAAATATTACAAAAGGTTTCAAAAAAAAGTTAAAGAGAATAATAAACTGAACGAGTTTTATTAGAATATGTTTTTCATAAAGTTCTTAACTTGCAAAAAAAAAATAATTAAAAATTAATTATTTAGAGATTTTTTGCCTACTGCTAATATACTGTAAGAGTTAAATGAAATTTACATGACAAGTAATTCTAAAGAATCTAAAATTGAGCAAATTATTAAGAATAGCCTTTTTGCGTAAACATCATAGTTTTTGAGAAAAATGTAAGGAAAATAATATTTTACTCACTTAAAAATGAATTTCTTTTTTATTCAAAAAGTTTTGTAATTAATTTTATTCCAAACCGCGATATATACATAATAACTTTAATTGCTAATCGTTGATTATTTTGCTGTTAAAAACAATCAAACCCTTTATGTAATAAAAAATAAAACAAAATCAAAATTTAACTTTAAATTTAAATTACTTTGTATAACTAATCTCATCTAATTTAGATTTAAAGTCTGCCCACCCATCATGCATAAAATGTTTACTAATTTACTCACTTAAAAATTTAACTTTTTTAATTTTTTTTTATTCAACAAGTTTTGTGATTAATGTTATTAGAAACCGCGAGGAGATAAGGAATTAAAGTTTATATATATATGTAGGGTGGGTGGGTGGCCTATATCACACCCTCCAATCAGTAAAACATCATCAAATATTATTTGAAAAATTTGTATGAATGAATCTCTAAAAATTGCAATCATTTTGTGTTTATTTATATTTTACAACTTTTAATTAAAACCCTCGCTTATGTTTAACTGATTGAAGGGTGGGATAGAGGCCACCCACCCATCCTACATATACATGATAACTTTAAATACTAATCGTTGATGATTTTGCTGCTTACAACACAGTAAAACCTTGTATGTAATATAAAACAAAGCATAATTCAAATTTAAGTTTAAATATAAATAATCTTCTATTGCTAATCTTATCTAAGCTTGATTTAAAGCCTTTTCACGTATCATGTATATAATTCTTATTAATTTACACACTCAAAAATTTTACTTTGTCAATTTTCTTTTATTCAAATTTTGTAATTAAAGTTATTGTGAACCGAGAGGCAGTATTTAAAGTTAATATGTATATGTAGGGTGGGTGGATGGCCTCTATCCCACCCTCCAGTCAGTAAAACATCTTCAAAAATTATTTGAAATGTTTCTATGAATACATCAATTAAAAAATTCAATTAATTTATGCTTGTTTATATTTTACAACTTTTAACTAAAACCCTCGCTTATGTTTTATTGATTGGAGGGTGGGATAGAGGCCACCCACCCACCCTACATATACATGATAACTTTAATTGCTAATCGTTGATGATTTTGCTGCTAAAAACAATCAAACCCTTTATGTAATAAAAAATAAAACAAAATCAAAATTTAACTTTAAATATAAATAACTTTCTATAGCTAATCTTATCTAATTCAGATTTAAAGTCTGCCCACCCATTATGCATCAAATTTTTACTAATTTACTAACACAAAAATTTTACCATTTTTAATTTCTTTTTTATTCAGAAAGTTTTGTAATTAATTCTATTTCAAACCGCGAGACTATTAGTAATTGAAATTTATATGTATATGTAGGGTGGGTGGATGTTCTCTATTCTACCCTTCAATCAGTAAAACATCATTAACCCTTTGCACTCCAGCCATTTTGTTATAATAATTATAACGAAACAAAATAAAACACTTACCATTGTATAAACATAAAATGCAGATCATACACATTGTAACTCAAAAATAAACACTTTTGATTATCTAAAAATTATGAGCGCTGAGTGAAATAAACAAGCGTGTCGCAAATGCGGCGACAACGGATTTATTCCTAATATACGAAATGTCGCAAATACGGCGACAACGGAGTGCAAAGGGTTAAAAATTATTTGAAAAATTTGTATGAATAAATCTCTAAAAATTGCAATTATTTTGTCTTTATTTATATTTTACAACTTTTAATTAAAACCCTCGCTTATGTTTTACTGATTGGAAGGTGGGATAGAGGCCATCCACCCACCCTACATATACATGATAACTTTAATTGCTAATCGTTGATGATTTTGTTGCTGAAAACAATCAAACTCTTTATGTAATAAATCAAACAAAATCAAAATTTAAGTTTAAATATAAATGACTTTCTATAGCTAATCTTATCTAATTTAGAATTAATGTCTGCTCACCCATCATGCATAAAATTTTTACTAATTTACTAACTCAAAAATTTTACCATTTTTAATTTCTTTTTTATTCAAAAAGTTTTGTGATTAATTTTATTCCAAACGGCGAGACTATCAGTAATTGAAATTTATATGTATATGTAGGGTGGTTGGGTGGCCTCTATCCCACCCTTCAGTCAGTAAAACATCATCAAAAATTATTAAAAAAAATTGTATGAATTAATCTCTAAAAACTGCAATTATTTTGTGTTTATTTATATTCTGCAACTTTTAATTAAAACCCACGCTTATGTTTTACTGATTGGAGGATGGGATAGAGGTCACCCACCCACCCTACATATACATGATAACTTTAATTGCTAATCGTTGATGATTTTGCTGTTGAAAACAATCAAACCCTTTATGTAATAAAAAATAAAACAAAATCAAAATTTAACTTTAAATATAAATGACGTTCTATAGCTAACCTTATCTAATTTAGATTTAAAGTCTGCCCACCCATCATGCATCAATTTTTCACTAATTTATCGTCTCAAAAATTTTACCTTTAGAATTTCTTTTTTATTCAAAAAGTTTTGTAATTCATTTTATTCTAAACCGTTAGACTATCAGTAATTGAAATTTATGTGTATATGTAGGGTGGGTGGGTGGCCTCTATCCCACCCTCTACTCAGTTAAACATCATCAAAAATTATTGGAAAAATTTGTAGGAACAAATCTCTAAAATTTACAATTATTTTGTGTTTATTTATAATTTACAACTTTTAATTAAAACCCTCGCTTATGTTATACTGATTGAAGGGTGGGATAGAGGCCACCCACCTACCCTACATATACATGATAATTTTACATACTAATCGTTGATGATTTTGCTGCTTAAAAATCAGTTAAACCTTGTATGTAATAAAAAATAAAGCATAATCCAAATTTAAGTTTAAATATGAATGTCCTTCTATAGCTAATATTATCTAAGCTTGATTTAAAGCCTTTTCACGTATCATGTATATAATTCTTATTAATTTACACACTCAAAAATTTTACATTGTCAATTTTCTTTTATTCAAATTTTGTAATTAAAGTTATTGTGAACCGCGAGGCGATCAGTATTTAATGTTAGTATGTATATGTATCGTGGGTTGGTGGCCTCAATCCCACCCTCTAGTCAATAAAACATCATCAAAAATTATTTGAAATATTTCTATGAATATATCAATTGAAAAATGCAATTATTTTGTGTTTGTTTACATTTTACAACTTTTAACTAAAACCCTCGCTTGTGTTTTACTGATTGGAGGGTGGGATAGAGGCCACCCACTCACCCTACATACACATGATAACTAATTGCTAATCGTTGATGATTTTGCTACTAAAAGCAATCAAACCCTCTATGTAATAAAAATTAAAACAAAATCAAAATTTACCTTTAGATATAAATTACTTTCTATAGCTAATCTTATCTAATTTAGATTTATAGTTTTCCCACCCATCATGCATCAATTTTTTACTAATTTGCTCATTCAAAAATTTTACCTTTTTAATTTCTTTCTTATTCAAAAAGTTTTGTAATTAATTTTATTTCAAACCGCGAGACTATCAGTAATTGAAATTTATATGTATATGTAGGGTGGGTGGGTGGCCTCTATACCACCCTCCAATCAGTAAAACATCATAAAAAACTGTTTAAAAAATTTGTATGAATGAATCTCTAAAAATTGCAATTATTTTGTGTTTATTTATATTTAACAACTTTTAATTAAAAGCCTCGCTTACGTTTAACTGATTGAAGGGTGGGATAGAGGCCACCCGCCCACCCTACATATACGTAATAACTTTAATTGCTAATCGTTGATGATTTTGCTGCTGAAAACAATCAAACCCTTTATGTAATAAAAAATAAAAAAAATTAAAATTTAACTTTAAATATAAATGACTTTCTATAGCTAATCTTATCTAATTTAGATTTAAAGTCTGCCCACCCATTATGCATTAAATTTTTTACTAATTTACTCACTCAAAAAAAATATTTTGTGTTTATTTATATTCTACAACTTTTAATTAAAACCCACGCTTATGTTTTACTGATTGGAGGGTGGGATAGAGGCCACCCACCCACCCTATATATACATGATAACTTTAATTGCTAATCGTTGATGATTTTGCTGTTGAAAACAATCAAACCCTTTATGTAATAAATCAAACAAAATCAAAATTTAAGTTTAAATATAAATGACTTTCTATAGCTTATCTTATCTAATTTAGATTTAAAGTCTGCCCACCCACCATGCATCAATTTTTTATTAATTTACTAACTCAAAAATTTTACCATTTTTAATTTCTTTTTTATTCAAAAAGTTTTGTAATTAATTTTATTCCAAACCGCTAGACTATCAGTAATTGAAATTTGTATGTATATGTAGGGTGGGTGGGTGGCCTCTATCCCACCCTCTAATCAGTTAAACATCATCAAAAATTTGTATGAATAAATCTCTAAGAATTGCAATTATTTTGTGTTTATTTATATTTTACATTTATTAAATATTATTTTAACAATTATTTGAAATTTTTCTATGAATATATCAATTAAAAAATGCAATTATTTTATGCTTGTTTACATTTTACAACTTTTAACTAAAACCCTCGCTTATGTTTTACTGACTGGAGGGTGGGATAGAAGCCACCAATTACTAATCGTTGATGATTTTGCTGCTAAAAACAATCAAACCCTTTATGTAATAAAAAATAAAACAAAATCAAAATTTAACTTTATATATAAATGACTTTCTATAGCTAATCTTATCTAATTCAGATTTAAAGTCTGCTCACCCATTATGCATCAATTAATTTTACTAATTTATTCTCTCAAAAAATTTACATTTTTCATTTCTTTTTTATTCAAAAAGTTTTGTGATTAATTTTATTGGAAACCGCGAGACGATAAGGAATTAAATTTTATGTGTATATGTAGGGTAAGTGGGTGGCCTCTATCCCACCATCCAATAAGTAAAACATCATCAAAAATAATAGGGAAAGTATTATGATGGCCACATCACTATTTTTTAAAATTATTATTTATCTACAACTTATTTAACTTATTTATTTATTTATCTTTTATTATCGTCGGATTTATTCCCTAAAATATGTCTTAGCTATTTTCCTTTACTCTTCTTTTCCACAGTTCTCTATATTGTGTAATTTTTCTTATTTCTCCCCATTCTTTCCGCCGCTTGATGTACTTGCTCGTTACAACACTTCTTTGGTCTCCCTGTTTTATTTTTGCCTTGTATTTTTACCTCGCATATTCTTTTCGTTGAACTATTCTGTTTTAATCCGTATATATGTCCTAACAATCCTAACTGTCTCTCTTCTATTACTGATTTTATTGGTTTAATATTGAGATGTCCTCTTATTTCTGCATTTCGTACTCTGTCTCTTCTTTACTTCTCCCTATTCTATTCCTTTTCTTTCCGCTGCTTGTTGTACTTGCTCGTTACAACCCTTCTTTGGTCTTCCTGTTTTATTTTTGCATTGTATTTGTACCTCGTGATTATTTTAGTTAATCTATTCTCTTTTAATCTGTGTATATGACCCAACCATCCTAATTATCTTTCTTCTTTTGCTGATTTTATTGGTTTAATATTGGACTTTCCTCTTACTTCTGTATTTCGTACTCTGTCTTCTAGTAATTCCTTTCTTATGTATCTTATTTCCATTGCGTTGATTTTGCTGTTATTGCTCTTTGTGGTTGCCTATGATTCACTACTATATATATAGCAGTGAAGATCTTACAGTTCTTTTATATACTTCTGTTTTTATTGTTGTTGTAATCTCTTTTTTCTCTAAGAATGTTTTCTTTATTGTGTTGTAGATCCTTCCTGCTTTACCTAGCCTTTCGTTTATTTCTGGATCTACCTTTCCAGTTTTCTCTATTGTTGATCTCAAGCATTTGAAATGCTTAACCTTCTCTATCTGTTTTCCGTTTAGCTCTATTTTTTGATTGTTCCATTTTAATAATATTATCATTGGAGAAAGAAAACAGGATCACTTTGTTTTACCACTTTTATTTAACAAAAATACACGTGACTATAGTTTGACTATCAACTAGTCATTATCAAACATAAAGTGTTTTAACATTACGGAGTCTAACATATTTATATTAAGCAGTTGAATAGAGGCGTGTACATCAGGTCAACCTGGTCGTTAAGGAGGAAAATTCCCGGATTATTCTTGGCTTTAAAAATTTCAATGGCTTCTAGTAAATCTATTTTACGTCCTTTATCCGTCAAGTGGATTACCGAAAGAATGTCATTTTCAAAAGGGTGATTCGTTTCTAGTAAATGATTAGCAAAAGTTGAGTTATTATTTTTGAGACAAAATGATTTTTTATGTTCGTTTAATCTGATGTACACGCTTTTACAATGGGAACAAGTGAGCTTATAAATTCCGGATTTATTCATAATCAATCAATTTCGGTTTTACAATTAAAAATTGTTGTAATATTAGGTAATTTCAAATTAAAACACTTGTTTAGTTTCATATTGTAATATTCAGTTTCCTGACACGTGTTTGGGTCAATGACGACCATTCTCAAAGGAATTATAAAAATAACTGAAAAAATGGTTGACTTTTTTAATTTTGGTGCTTACCATTCCGAAATAGGTGATTGCTTTGAATGCTTTTAAGGCTGGTTCTATTTTCTATTCAACTGCTTAATATAAATATGTTAGACTCCGTAATATTAAAACACTATGTTTGATAATGACTAGTTGATAGTCGAAACTATAGTCATGTGTATTTTTGTTAAATAAAAGTAGTAAAAGAAAGTGATCCCTTTCTCTATCTCCAGTATATTCAAGATGTACTGTACATAGTAAACCCCTCCACAATTAAATATTAACATTGTTTTAGTTTTGATTGTATTTATTTCCATATTTACCTTTTCCAACTTCCAGATTTCTTTGTAATCTGCTATTAGTGTTATGCCATCTGCAAACATTAATACTTGAGTTTTTATTAATTCAATATTTCTGTACCCTATTTTTATGTTCTCAGTTCTTTCTTTGTTATTTATTATTGTTTCGTCTATAAATGGTACAAATAGAGAGGGGCTTAATATACATCCATGTTTCCGTCCTATTTTGGTCTTGGAGTCCTCCGATTCTTTATTTTCTATTCTTACTTTATTTTTGTTACTTCTGTATAACTCTTTTATTATGTTTATTATATAATAAATTTAAAAATACGAAAACATTTCGTGTATCTACAACAGTGAGTCTTACTAAGACTACAAAACAAATTAATTTGAATCAACTACTTCTCTGGCTAATAAACTGTTGAATAAACTAATAAATGATAAAATGTATTTTAGATTGTTTAAATATGACTATACCATGAACAATTATGAACAAAAATGGAATTTAAATTGATTTCATTAAATTAAATTAGCAAAAGCAATTCAAAAATCTAGCATTCAAGTTTATAATCATCTGCAGACACGTGTTTCGAACTTTCGCTCTATTCAGTACAGCTTTATTATAAAATTGATTTAAAATTCAAATAAAAACATTTACTAAAGTAAATATAATGAAATATAAATAACTTACTCAGATATGTACGGCAACTGACACAAGAATGAAATATAATCGACTGAAGGTCTGAATTTATACCTGAGATGGATCAGTGAATTCTACAGAAATCATGACGTTCGGGATTAAGAAAAAATACCCACTTAGAGCATAATTGAATAATAAAATGTATTAAAATCCTTTAATTCGTTGTAGAAAATTAAATAATAAATTATTTTTTATTTATTATTTAATTTTATACAACGAACTAAAGGATTTGAATACATTTTATTATATGTTGGATGCTTGAAGCCATAACTTTGTGATACATATTGAATCAGGAACTTTATCAAATGATAAATAAAACTTACTTTGTTAATATCACAAACGGAATTTATTTCGTAACTATAGTTTCAACGTTTCAACCTTACAAGGCCATACGCTGTACGTTTGATAATGGCCTTGTAAGGTTGAAACTATAGTTACGAAATAAATTCCGTGTGTGATATGAACAAAGTAGTTTTATTTATCATTTGATACATTTTATTATGTTTATTATGCCTCTTTTAATCCCTATTTTTTATGTTTATACCATAACCCGCTATATGTTTTTTTTACATCGATGAAGCATATATGTAATTCTTTTCCCTTTTTAATCATCTTGTCTGTTAGTTGTCTCATTATGTATATTAAGTCATGAGTGCTTCTATTTTTTTCTGAATCCGTGTTGTCGTTCTCCCAGCTGTTAATATGATTTGCCTTTTATTCTTGCCTCTATTATCCTAGCAAAGATTTTCCCTGGTATGCTTGTGAGTGTAGTACCCCTGTAGTTGTCATATAATTTTGTGTATAAGTATAATAATTCCCGTGTTCCATTCCTCTTCATGATGACATTTATTATTCCCAGAAATTTTTCTTTCTTCTTTTTCCCCCATATATTCCATTGTGATATCATCTACGCCGGGAGCTTTTTCTCGTTTTACTTTCTTAATTGCTACTTATAGTTCTTCCATTGTTATTTCGTTGATTCCTCCATTTGTTTCACCTGTAGTTTGTTCTTCATCTCCATTATAGTATGTTTCGTTAAAGTATTCTTTTCATCTTTCCATTATACTTTTTTCTTCTGTTATTATATTTCCGTTTTTGTCTTTTATACTTGGCTGCCTTAGTATACTTTTGCTCCTCATTTGTTTAATCGTGCTGTAAAACATCTGTTCGTTTTCTGTGAACGTTTTTTTTTAGTTACCGAACTCCTCCCAGGATTGTTTTTTTGCTATTTTGATTTTGATGTAACTATTTTATTTGTTATTTTATATCTTCTGTAGTCTTTTACGTAGGTTTTCCAATTCTCCTTAGGATTAAACTTGAAATTCTGCATCTCACCCTAAGATGTAAGGCTTATTCATTTGTGTTTTAAAGCAAACACTTTATCAGAAAATACAATGGTTTTGTCCCCACGTCATTCATGATGTGAAAATATTGTGTGACTCTGAATTTGCGTGGTTTCATTACGTACAGCAGTCATCTCTTGCTGGTCTTACAAACAAGGTATTCCCTCGGGTAGGAATATAACTTAAATTAAAACAGCGTCGATGGTTTCTTGTAAACACATCAATATCTTTGGTTTATGTTTTGTTGGAAACTTAACGACGACCATGTAAATGTAGGGTGGGTGGGTGTTGAGTATCCCAACTTAAGATTTTTATGATTATATACATGAGGGTTCCTTTAAAAATAACAAGTACATAATTACTTTCCCTATATAGTATATATAGGGGGAGTATTGTTTTCGTGATATTTTTTTGAAATTTTTTTTTGCGGAAATATCCGTTTTGGGGTCCCCTGAGTCCATTGCACTGATTTCTGGAAAAAAAAATTCTGTGTCTGTGTGTGTGTCTGTCGGTGGGCGCTGTATCTCAAAAACGAAAGATCCTTTTAAGCTGATATTTTAAACTTAAGATTTTTTCGTTAAAAACTGGAACTGAAAAGCTTTTGGTGAACATTCATAAACCGGAAGTGGATGTTTACTCATGGCATTTTTTTGTTTTTTACCGATATTTTTCTAAATATTAAAAAAATTACAAAACTTTTCAAACAAAAGTTAAAGGGAATAAAAAACTAAACAAGTTTTATTCAAAAATGTTTTTTATAAAATTCTTAAATTTGAATTGTTTCAGTTTTTTTTAATTTGAATTGTTTTGAGTGAGTTTTCAAATATTTTGATATAAAAAATATACAGCTATTGTTTTTGAGAGAGAACACATCTTTATTATTAGAAGTAAATATTACAGTATGCATGTATGTATAGTCCATCCGTTGGATCTTCCGTCCTACGTCACAAAATATCGCTTCGAGATACGACACAAAAACAATCAGTCTGATAAAGTAAACCAAATGCATTAGAAAAAGAACGAACTGTAAAACTTTCGTCGTTTTTTGAAGCGATAGTTTATGACGTAGGACGGAAGATCCAACGGATGGACTATATATACAGTGAAGATTTAAGATATCTTCTAATCAGTGGCTATCGACCCGCGGTCTTTCAGCCACGATTTAACTCTCTATAAACTTGATTACTTATGTCTTACGAACTTAACTGTCTTTTGTTATTCAAAGGTTCTGTTGTTTTATTTTTGTTTCTAAACTGTTTTGAGATCAAAGATAATTTATTTCTGTGTAAAATTTGAACTATTTTGAAGTAAATTTTAAACAGTATTACTTCTAATTAGTTAACCTCCTCAGAAAACTTTAATAAATACATTGAAACTTAAAAATTCAAAAACAGTTGAAACTTAGCTAAAGACACTTATCATTAACCTAACTAGCTCATGACCTACTTCAATAGATAACAAATCAACCTCTACCTGGCGTACTCTTGACCTACATCAATGGATTGTGCGTTAAGGGGTCAGGAGTACGCTAGGTCAAGATGCGGTTTATTGTGGTAGATCAAGAGTACGCTATCTAAAGCAATGAATTCATTTAATACTTGTGAAATGAGTTTAATTTAAAACCAGTGATGATACGTTTAATAAAATAGTTGTAAATGGTATGACGTTCAGTTAAAAAGGAAAAAAATAGTTGTAATTATTTGGAATAATAATATATTATGTGTGTGAATCGAATTGAAATTCAGCATTCTATTAAACAATTATTAAATAGGTGACTTCAGTTCGAATTTTAAAGAAAACAAATAAATTAAACTCCTGTATATATTTTACTAATTGGAGTGTGTGATAGTGATCACCCACCCACCCTACATATAAATATTTACATTCATCACAGTTACTGCCTTAATTTTCCAAAAATAAAACCAGGATTACAGTAGATCTCTAGAAAATAAATCGTAGTATTGTAGTTTAAGTTTATATAAGTATATATGGGCGTACACTATTCCACTCTCCAATTAGTAAAATCTACTTCAGAAATCTATAAAATGAATTTTAAATCATAAACAAGTTTTGTTTTTCAAAAACAACACAAAGATTACAAGAGATGTCTAAAAAATAAATCACAGTATTGTAATTTAGGGTTATAAGTATATGTAGGGTGGGTGGGTGGCCACTATTCCATCCTCCAATCAGTAAAACATCATCACAAATTATTTCAGGGTGAAATATTTGTATGAATACATCAATTAAAAAATGCAATTATTTTGTGGTTGCTTACATTTTATAACTTCTAAACTTAACTAAAATCCTAGATTATGTTTTACTAATTGGAAATAAAGCATAATCCAAATTTAAGTTTAAATATGAACGACCTCCTATAGCTAATCTTATTTAAGCTTGATTTAAAGACTTTTCACGTATCATGTATAAAATTTTCATTAATTTACACACTCAAACATTTTTCTTTGTCAATTTTCTTTTATTCAAATTTTGTAATTAGTTATTGTGCACCGCGAGGTGATTAGTAATTAAAGTTAAAATGTATTAGGGTGGGTGTGTGGCGTCTATATGACCATCCAGTCAATTAAACATCATCATTTGAAATATTTGTATGAATACGTCAATTAAAAAATGCAATTATTTTGTGTTTGTTTACATTTTACAACTTTTAATTAAAACCATCGCTTATGTTTTAGTGATTGGAGGGTGAGATAGAGGCCACCCACCCACCCTACATATACATGATAACTTTAATTGCTAATCGTTGATGATTTTGCTGCTGAAAACAATCAAATCTTTTATGTGATAAGGAATCAAACAAAATCAAAATTTAAGTTTAAATATAAATGACTTCTTTAGCTAATCTTATCTAATTCAGATTTAAAGTCTGCCTCACTCAAACATTTTACCTTTTTAATTTCTTTATTATTCAAAAGGTTTTGTAATTAATTTTATTGGAGACCGCGAGACGATAAGTAATTAAAATTTATATGTATATGTAGGGTGGGTGGGTGGCCTCTATCCCACCCTCCAATCAGTAAAACATCATCAAAAATTATTTGAATAAATCTATTAAAATTTGCAATAATGTTATGTTTATTTACGTTTACGACTTTTAATTAAAGGGTGGTTAGAGGACCCCCACCCACCCTACTCATTCATAATAACTTTAATTACTAATTGTTGATGGATTTTTCGCAAAAAAAATTGTATCTGTGTGTGTGCATGTGTGTCTATCGGTGGGCGCTCTATCTAAAAAAATAATTATTCTTTTGAGATGAAACGTTAATCTTTAGATTTTATCATTAAAAACTGGAACTGAAAAGCTTTTGGTGAACATTCATAAACCAGAAGTGGATGTTTACTCGATGCGTTTTTTTGTTTGTTTTTTCTTGATATAAGTATTACGTAACTTTTCAAACAAAAGTTGAAGAGAATGAGAAACTGAAAAAGTTTTATTAAAAGATGTTTTTCATAAAGTTTTTAACTTTCGAGAAAATAATGACAAATTATTAATTTTGATAATTTTTGCCTATTGCTAATAAACTATAAGAGTTCAATGAAATTTATATAACAAGTAATTGTAAAGAATTAAAAATTGTGCAAATTATTCAGAATAACCTTTTTTCGTAAACACCATAGTTTTCGAGAAAAATCATAATACTTGATGCCCACATCACCATTTTTTCAGTTACCTAACTCCCCCAGGACTGATTTCTTGCTATCTTGATTTGGTTTTTCACTATTTTATTTGCTATATTATATCTTCTGTAGTTTCCTCTTTCTCTGTTTTTATGAAAGTTTTCAAATTCTCTGTTTATTGCTTTTACTAATTGTTTTATCTCTTCTGGCCACCACCTGTTTTGCTTCCTCTGTTTGTTTGATTCAGTGCTTGTTCCACAGCTTTCACTTATGATTTCTTTGAACTTTTTCCATTTGTTTTCCAATCTTTCCATTTTGTTGGGTGTTCATTTACAGTTTCTTCCTTATTCAGTTTGTAGTTTTCATTTTTTTTTTCACTATTGTTGGTTTGAGTTTACGTGAAGTGTTTTGTAAATGAAAATAACACACAGTTTATTCCTTACTTCACTTGTTTATTTAAGCGTTAGATGTACATTTCACTCAGTTTGTTATTGATAATGTTCACCTTGTGAACGAAATGTACATATAATAAACTGTGTGTTATTTTCATTCATTTTTTTTGTTTAATATTCTTTTCGACTTCGTACTTTTTAAATTCTCCGCTCTTGTGTTAATTTCTATTTTTAACAATTTTCCCTATTTCATGTTGTCTTGTTATTTTAACATCTTTCACCTTTTTCCATTTTTCTGCGTCTATTAAAAAGTAGTCTTTTTTAAAAATAATTAATTAGCGTCGCCGATTGAAAAAGTACTCTATTATTGATTTCTCTTTTCTTGATCTAACCTGTTTACTGTATTTGTGTTGAATTTTTTGTTTGTTATAATGAGGTTGTAATTCTATCATTCTTTTTCCATTTTCGTTTCTGTCGTCCTCTCCATACGTTCGCAAGTATCTTTCTTTGCCTTTTTTATCCTGTCCTACTCTTTCATTCAGATCTCCCATGCCATTTGTGCTTCTTTTGCTAGCATATATTTCTTTTAGCAGTCTCTCGTAAAATTTCTCTTTTTCTTCTTTTTTGACGTTTACGTTTGGTGCATATGACATAATTAGATTCCATGTAGTTTTTTTCATTTTGATATCCATGCTCATTGTTCTGCGGTCCCCGTATTTCCCGTTTATTATGTTTTTTATTTTGTCTGGTTTTACTATTCCGCTCCTTTTATGCTTTTATCCACTCCAGCCCAGTACAGTCTGTACCCATTTTTTTTAAATTCATTGTCCTTCTTTTTTGCCTCAGTTAAGCCTAAGTAGTGTTTTAATTCCTTATATTAATTCACCTCCTTTTCCTTTAATACTTCTTATATTCCATATTCCTATTTTTATTGTATTTAACTTTTTTCATACTGTGATGTATTGCTTATTATTTGCATTTCTATTAGTCGTTTTCTTGTTCGTTTTTTGAAACCCAAACTGTTTCTTCTCAATTTGCTTCTTTACTCCCTCTATACTTCTCTCCGTTAATTGTTATATTTCGGTATCCTATTCTTATTCTCGTTCCTTTTGCTTTTCCTTCTCTTGCTATTTCTCTTTTTCTTTTTGTACGAATCTTTCTTCATGTGATTTTCTTTGGCTCTCATTATTAGTGGTTTTGTTTCCCAAGTCCCAACTTCGACCTGTATTATTTATTTTTCTTTATATAATGTGTATGCTTTTCCTATTTTGACTTCTACTTTTAGCTTTTCTTTTAAGGACATCTCGGCTTCGTTCTGTTCTTAGTTTGCCTCTGCTGATAAGCCTGTTATTATAATATTGTTGTTTTCATTTGCTTTTCTTTCTTTTCCGCTCTGTTTTACAGGTTTTTCATTTTGTAGTATCTCTTGCTTTTCTAGCGCCCACCTCCCTTCTTTAGTATTCATTACTTTCTTTTAATTTCTTATTCTTATTTAAGTTTATTCTTCTTTAGACTTTATTTGAGTTTAAAATCTTATTTTGTTTAAAATTACTTATATACTATTCTGGGAGTTATATAAACTTCAAAGCTTTTTTTAGGCACTCTTTAAAGAGTAACAAAACACGAGATAACCTTTCTTTTTCTTCTTTTAATTTTTGGCATTTCCTTCATCTAGTCTTTAAACATGCTCTTCAGTTCCTCCATTTCTATTTCGTTCTTACCTATATTTACTTTTTCCTCATCTTCTCCGTGGGCTTTGTCCTTGTTTTCTTCTTCCTTTGTTTTATTTTTTATATCATGTTGTTTGACGAAACAACGAAACAGTGCTTACGTTTTTCCATCTTTCTCTATGTTCCATTGATCCAGGGACTTTAATATTTTTTTACTAATTTGGAAACCTTGAAATCCATATTCAGGACTGTTGATATGTTTTTTTTTCATTTCTCTTTTTGTGCTCATTTGTTTCATTATTTCCCACTTCCTTTTAGTTGTATATATTTTAACGTCAGTTATTTACTTTTTGACAGTTTTGGTTCGCTGTTATTCCTCTGAATAGAGATTTTCGTTATATTTAGATTGTTATTTCCATTTTTATTATTTCGTCTTTAGGATTGCGTTTACTTGTCTATCAGATTCATTTGCGGATTTGAAATTCCCGCTCGTTATCACGCCTGCCGACCACAATGGTGGCCTCCCGTCAGCTGTTTAGTCTTTAGGCTTCATCGCCAAAAATCGAATTAAGTTCATCCAATCCTGTCATTAGACAATTCACGTCGAAAGTTAAAAAGTAATCGCACAGAAATTCCATTAATATTGCATCTCCATGTAAAGAACGTGTGGACATCAAATCATTCTGAACAACTCCACTTACAAGAAGTGTAACTTTACGTTAGGGATGTCGTTCGTTATATGGTAGCACCTGGATCATACATTTTCGAAATATAAAAGGCAACCCTCTAAAGACTCAATGTAGATATACGAAATATTATATTACATATTTCTAAATTATTATTATTAATTAATTGACTAAACGTAGTCTTTTTAATTATTGTTTAAAAAATTGTCTTTCAATAAATCAATTTATTGGTGTTACAAGATTACATCTTAATACAAGTCAAGAGAAAGGAGTATTAAAAATTGAGTATCTGCTTAGTAGACTATAATTAATAATTTTCTAAAAGTACCTAATTATAAACAGCCTTTTCAGTAAAATATGATACAGAGTTAAGGAAAAATAAAATAATATATTTAAACAATATCGATAATAGAATGGTTTCTCAATTAAGAGCTACAACAATATTAATTGTACAAAAATGTTGAATTGATCAAACTCAAATTTTTTCTTTGTAATATACAGGGTGTTTCTGTGACGGGTAATAAAATTAACCACATATACTAGAGCAAAAATGATGATGATTCGTGAAAAAAAAAATTATAAAAGTTTTTAAATGACCAAGATACAGGCCATCAAAGTTTTAACACTTTTTTCAAAATATTTTAAATACCATTCGTAGTAGAGAGCTGAAGTTTAGTACAGCCTAAACTAACATTAGGTAAATTTCTTAGGCAATTTGTTACTGGGATCGGACCGCGGGAACCATGCTATACAGAGTGTTCGTAAAATATGTTTACTTGGAACTTTTTTGTTTGCTTGTAATTCTACATTTATTATTCCACATTTGGAAGAAAATTTATTTTAGAGACTTACCATTCTTTGAAAATTTTTATGAACAATGGTCGTTCTTGAGTAAAAAGCAAACGTGTGTATAAAAAACGAAAGATCCTCGGGAAAATCTGAGTGGGCGATGACAATTAGAAAACGAATTGAGCTGTCAATATGTTGTTTAAATAAAAAATTTAATTTATTAAAGAGGTGATAACATTTTCACTTATATACACCCTTGGTGCAAAAATTTTGAAAATTCGATCTTTCGTTCAGGAATTATAACCAATTAAGGAAAAACAAATGAAAATCGAATTTTAGTTTTTAACTTCTACAATAAGTATACAACATTTGTAAACCCCGGGTACAAGAATTTTTAAAATCCGACGTTTCTTTTAAAAGTTATGTTCAAAAAAAGAAAAACAAATGAAAATCTAATTTTCGTTTTTAATGTTTACAATAAATATGCGACAATTGTTAACTATCAATTCAAGAATTTTTAAAATTCGATCATTTGTTTTAGAGTTATTGCTGAAAAAAACAAAAAAACAAATGTGAATCATTTTCGTTTTCAACGTTTACAATAAGTATGCGATATAAGTGCACTGATGATTTATCAGTGCAAGACTTGTTAAAATTCGATCTCTCGTTTAAGATTAATAATCAAAAAAAGAAAAGCAAATAAAAGTCGAAATTTCGTTTTCAACGTTTACAATAAGTATATAACATTTGTAAACCCCGGATGCAAGAATTTTTAAAATCCGACGTTTCCTTTAAAAGTTATATTCAAAAAATGAAAAACAAATGAAAATCGAATTTTCGTTTTCAATGTTTACAATAAGTATGCGACGTTTGTGAACCATCAGTGTAAAAAATTTTAAAATTCGATCATTCGTTCTAGAGTTATTGCCAAAAAACGAAAAACAAATGAAAATCGAATTTTCGATTTCAACGTTTACAATAAGTATTTAATAATAATAATAATAATAATATCATATTTATTCAAATATAAATGACACATTACAAATAGGTACATAAAAAAAAATCTATACACGTACTGCAGCCATTAAATATAAGAATCTCGTCAAATAACAAAAATACTATCAAAATAATATCAATTGATATTAGTGAACCATCAATGCAAGAATTGTTTATTTATTTATTTATTTTATTTTTTATTTAATAATTTCCACCATATACAATTATAAATACATATTTCATATTTTATAAATACATCTATTATATTAGTGGTTAAATATATACTATTGAAAATGAACCCTTAGGGTTCAAAATGTACATATAGTTAACAATAAAACTGTTGAAGAAAGGATATACTTTTAACCACTAATAATAATAATCTTCACACACTTAAGTATTTAATCAGAAACATATATTATATGTTTTAAATTGCAGCAGATATGATCGTCATTTAAAATTAAATTGTTAACTTAACCTACTACAAACGTATACTAATAACTAATAATTAACACAATAAAGTTTTTTGTCGACATATATATATATATATATATATATGTCCCGTTAATGCGGGGAAATGGCTAGACCATAGATTCCTGAGGTCAAAATATGACGATTTAACGCAACTTATCTATATCCAAAAATTTACGATTAAGCCGGAATTTGGCTTCAAAGTTTCAAAAATTTGTATTTCTTTTGTTTATAACAATTGAACGCTTTATTTGATTTCAATGAAATTTATTTTTATTAACTACCATAATATAATACATCATTTCAGATATTATGACTATTATTGGTTAACAAGAAGTATAAGAAACAGTAGTACCACCACTTAAAAACTAAAATATTTTTTCATTGGTGGATCTAATAAAAACTAAAAAAATGCTACTTGAAAGACAATTTAATTTAAAAACTTTTTCATCTCTTAATAATATTTGATATCTTTTACGGTTTTCCCACAAAAAAATAAAATATATATTTTTTATCTAGTAAAAACAAAATCAAGTTTTTCATCGAATCGAAAAAAAATGTTTTTCGTGGCCGTCTTTGTTTAAAAAATGTAAATTATGTATAATAATAATTATTTAGTGTCTTTTACCAATTAATTTTTAACTTTATTATAGTTCATAAATATTCATATTTGGAACAAACAGTTATCTTGTTTCTATTAGGATTTTGCAAAGAAAATTGTTTGAAAAGTGTTAGATGTTGTTTTGATTTATTTTATTAATTGATATTATTTAATTTTTATTCAATAGAGTAAGTTTATTTACTTATTAATGAGTGCATAATGAGTATACTATATTCATATTTTATTTTTTATGCAAAAACCGTACAAGATATCAAAAATTGGTAAGAGTCAAAACAGTTTTTAAATCTAATGCCCTTTCAAGTAGATTTTTTTGGATTTTATTGGATGCACCAATAAAAAAATATTTTAGTTTTTAAGTGGTGGTACTACTGTTTTTTATACTTCCTGTCAATCACTAAGGCCAACAATAACTGAAATGATGTATGAGAGAGACAAACATCTTTATTTATCATTGAATACATTTGTTTTGTACAATACAATCGTAATTTATTTTTATTACGGCTATCGACCCATGGTCTTTCTGCCATGATGTATGATATTATGGTACTTATTAATAATAAGTTTCATTCAAATCAAATAAAGCGTTCAATTGTTATAAACAAAAGAAATAAAAATTTTTGAAACTTTGAAGCCAAATTCCGGCTTAACCGTAAATTTTTGCATATAGATAAGTTCCGTTAAATCGTCAAATTTTGACCCCAGGAATCTATGGTCCAGCCATTTCCCCGCATTAACGGGACACCCTGTATATATATATATATATATATATATATATATATATATATATATATATATTGTTATTTTTGAATACATTACAAAATGACTTCGTTTTGTGTAAATCGACGATTTTTGTTTTCGACATTTACAATAAGTATGCGATATTAGTGAACCCTCAGTGCAAGAATTGTTAAAATTCGATCTTTCGTTTAAGAGTAATAATCAAAAAAAGAAAAACAAATGAAAGTCGAATTTTCGTTTTCAACGTTTACAAGAAGTATACAACATTTGTCAACACCGGGCCCAAGAATTTTTAAAATTCGACGTTTCTTTTAAAAGTTATGAAAAACAAATGAAAATTATTTGGTGTTTATTTATATTTTACAACTTTTAATTAAAACCCTGGCTTATGTTTTACTGATTGGAGGGTGGGATGGAGGCCACCCAACCACCCTACATATTCAAGATAAGAATTTAATACTTTCGTGTTTATTTCCGCTCTTTAAGTCGAAAGTAAGAAAATTTGTTTTGTTCGTATTCATTATAAGCCTGTTTGCTTTGAACCACGCTTCAGCTTGTCCTATCTCATCCTTTATAGTACAACTATCATTTGCTAGATCCTGTATAACAGTTGTATCATCTGCAAACATATATGTTGTTATATCAACATTACTCCCCAGTTTATTTATGTACACCAGAAATAACAGGGGTCCAAGAATTGGCCCTTGAGGTACCCCGTATGTTATTTCAGAAATGTACGATGTTTCACCATTGAAAGAAAGAATTTGTTGCCTATGAGTAAGGTATGACTTGATTAGGTTTAGGGTATAACCCCTCACCCCATAATACTCTAATTTTGTAAGCAGTTGGTCATGACAAACACAATCGAAGGCCTTAATTAGATCAATAAACGCAGAATCTAAGCTGCTTCCACATTCAAACGCTTTTTGTAATATTTTTAACCAGTTCGATCATTGCACATAATGTGGACTTTCCCTTGCGGTATCCGAATTGAAAATGACTAAGTTTTCTGTCCATGTAAGAATAAAGCCTGTTATAAATAATTATTTCGAAGACCATAGCAATAATAGGTATAATGGCAATAGAGCGATAGTTTATTGCCTCAGATTTGTCTCCATTTTTGTAAATCAAATTTTTTAACGGATTTGGAAAGTGTCAATTTTCTAGGCATATGTTTATTAAGTGTGTGAGTACATCAACTACTTCGCTGCATATGAACTTTAGAACTGATGCGTTCATACCATAAATATCTTTCGAAGGTGAATTTTTAAGATGTGTTATGATATGTTTCACTTCCTCAGTGTTTGTTGGTGACATAAAAAACGATTGAGACGATGATACTTTATAATTGTTTAACAATCCAGTGTAGACATTTAGTGGTTGCATATTACCCACCAGTTGATCAATAGTTTCAATAAATTGTTTTTGAAAATCATTGGGTGTTAGATCAGAACTTTGGTTATTATTCGATATGTTATTATTATTAAACTGGTTAATAATCTGCCACAATTGTTTAGGTTTATGTATTGATGATAAAATTTTATTTTTTACTTTTTTGCCACAGCAATATTTAGTTTGTAATCTTTTTTTTAATTTATAAAAGAGTTCAACCTCGTTTGAAGGATTAGCATTTCTAATTGTGCTTAAAATGTTTAATATTTGCTTTTGTGAAGCTAGCTCATGGCTGTACCAAGGATGTTTGGATGTTGTTCGTTTGAATTTTTGAATTATTAAGGGACAGCTGTTATTACAATTACGCATTAAAATATTATGAAACATATCATAACACCTTTGGGGATCATTGCATAGTATAATCTGAGAATAATCACTGAGTAAACATGCCTCCTTTAATTTTACTAGGTTTTTGTTGGTTAATTATCTAGTAGGATAACTCATATTGTCATTTGGGTTAACCATATTTGTTGTTACATTCAAAATCATGCCACAATGATCAGACAAGTAAGGCTGTACCACATTGGGTTCGCTATGATAGTTACGATTAACTAATACGTTATCGTTACATGTCGATGTGGTTTTAGTTACCCGAGTGTTATCATGAACTATATATTCAGAGTTAAAACTTCTGATAATATCTCAGAATATATTGAGTATTAAAATCGATGTTAAAATCTCCAAATATTATTACGTATTTTTTTAAGTTATCTAACTCTCTTAATAAATCAGTTATTGTGTTTAAAAATAACTTATCATCCCCCAATGGGGATCTATAAACAGAAACGAATATAGTATGACAATTTTTTAATAATACACTACAGACTTCACATGATATTTCAATAGAAAAACGATCAATTTAAGGTATGTTTTTATATTGAAATGTATCCCTAATCAATATGAATGTTTCTCCATGCGTAGTAGACGTCCTGGCAAATGCACTGGCCACCGTATATCCTCCAATTTGAATGAATCTATTTCTTCACGCCGCAACCATTGTTCATTGACTGATATTATGTCCAAGTTGTTCGAAGTAATGTATTTATCCAATTCATGATCCTTGTTTCGTTTGGAACAAATGTTGATGTGAAATAATGATAGTTGCTTTTGTTGAAATTTCACCTTCCCTATGGTTGATGTTTTCCGCTGTTTGCCGCCGAAAATTTCTTGTACTCTTGTTGATTGGTTTTTTATGTTATAAAATCCCTAACAGCTACTCCAGGGGGGCACATGTCAGCTGCTAATAATTTTGACATAAATGATTCCCGTATTCCTACTTTAAAGGAGCATACATCGTCCGTCGATGTGAGTGAATGGCATTTGACGTCCTCGGTATTTAAAATATCCATTACATATTTTGTAATCGTTTCTTCTTTTGTACCCGGTTCAACTGTCTTCGCTGGGTTGTAATTTGCTTATCAGTTAAGTCTTTTGTTCCTATAAATACAGGTTTTTTTAGTATGTTTGGTTTTCCGGTAACTTACCGTGGTAAATTTGGTGGAATCATTACCTAGTGATACATTATTTTCAATTTCCACGGGAGTAGAGATGGGCACTGACACTTTATTGTTATTGTTTACATTTACGATTTTTGACATTTTGGCCATCGGCGATGTTTTATCACATGATATCTACGTAGGTTGGTTTGCCTATGTTGATTGACGGAGAGGATGATTTATTCGCTATATATTTTCTGGCTTGATTTATTGTTATTTAAGACATCAGGGTATTCTTTCTGCAGTAATTTTTCAGACAATGATACCTGTTCTTCTAGTGTTTCTATCTTGAGTTTCGGGTGTTTATTATTTTCCCTCAGCTCTATTACAAGAACCTTGAGCACGTTGAACATGGCCGGACTAAACTCCACTTCTTCGATAGGGTGGGTAGGTGGCCTCTAGATAATCTTATTAGCTTGATTTAAAGCTCTTCTCGTATCATGTATATAATTCTTATTCATTTACACACTCAAAAATTTTACTTTGTCAATTTTCTTTTATTCAAATTTTGTAATTAAAGTTATTGCAAACCGCGAGGCGATCAGTATTTAAAGTTAATATGTATATGTAGGGTGGGTGGGCGGCTTCTATCACACCCTCTAGTCAGTAAAACATCATCAAAAATAATTTGAAGTATTTATATTAATACGTCAATTAAAAAATGCAATTATTTTGTGTTTGTTTACATTTTACAACTTCTAACTAAAACCCTCGATTATGTTTCACTGATTGGAAGCTGGGATAGAGGCCACCCACCCACCCTACATATACATAATAACTTTAATTGCTAATCGTTGATGATTTTGCTGCTAAAAACAATCAAACCCTTCATGTAATAAAAAATAAAACAAAATCAAAATTTAACTCTAAATATAAATTACTTCCTATAACTAATCTTATCTAATTTAAATTTAAAGTCTGGCCACCCATCATGCATCAAATTTTTACTAATTTACTCTCTCAAAAATTTTACCTTTTCATTTCTTTTTTATTCAAAAAGTTTTGTAATTAAATTTTTGGAAACCGCGAGACAATGAGGAATTTAAGTTTATATGTATATGTAGGGTGGGTGGGTGGCCTCTATCCCACCCTCCAATCAGTAAAACATCATCAAAAATAATAGGGAAAGTATTATGATGGCCACATCACCATATTTGTGAAACATTATGTTAATAATAGGTAGTTGATTAAAAATGCATTTGGTTTGTTTAACTTTATATTTTATTTCAATTTAAAATAATTACATTTTTATATTTATTTGTTTTTTTTTTATTTTAAAAGGTGCTTCTTCGTGAAAAACCTGCTAAGATATAAAGATCAACGCTGGATCTTCAAAAGTAAAGAGATTAAAGTAAGCTATGAATTGTAGTAATTCTTTGCTGCAAAAAAAATCTTCAAATGGTAAGTTCTATAAAAACTTAATGCACGCTTTCTTTTAGAATTAAGTGCTTGGCAATAGTAATAGGGGGGTATACCGTAAAAAACATGATAAAATTTCACTTGTACTTTGTATTTATGTTTATTTAAAAGGTCTTACTTCTTTCCCGCCCTGTCTCCCTGCCGGAGCAAGAGAAATTTTCACCGATGTGTGATTCTTGCCGCGCAAGATTTTTCTAGGTTCATAAATAACCCGTCACTCCGATCACAAAAAATAATCCCTTGTCTCCCATCCCGGCAAGAGATACTCCCACCTTCACGTGGTTCTTGCCGGACAGTTGAATATTGAATTTTTACAAGTTCTTGTATGACTTGTGAATATGAAATATTTTAACTGACTAAGAGGAGTCTCCTTTTAATTACCTTAATAAAAATATATAATTTTAAATGCTAAATGAGTAGAAGTTGGATGGGTGACTGGTACCATTCACCATTGAGATAAAATTAATGGTGTTTTATGGTGACGGGGCGATCCTTTAAAATAACAAGCTCATTTACACACACTAATACACAAATAACACGGCGGAAGGACCAAGTGGTCGATAACCAAACACTACTACTACTACTAATCTCGACTGTTTAATTAATAAGGCGTTAAGATGTTGAAAATCTTTACTATAACTTAAGTTGTAGGTGTAATAATTTTCACAATTGTTCGAAAATTGTTCGAAGATTTATTCATCTAAAGAAGCAACAAGTGCTTTCGTAAACAGTTGCGAATCCTATCTAGTTAACTTGTGCTGTGCAAGTAAACTTCTAATCAAATCTAATATATCTGGATTTGTAAGATAGTAAACTTCCTTGTAGATTAAACCATACTAACCTGTTGGTTTAATTTAAAATTTTAATAATATAACTCTCCAATTTAAAAAAAATCCATCATTCCTATCATATTCTTATGAAATCCGTGTTTCCCTCTCCTGGCAAGAGATACTCCCACCTTCACGTGGTTCTTGCCGGACGGTTGAATATTGAATTTTTACAAGTTCTTGTATGACTTGTGAATATGAAATATTTTAACTGACTAAGAGGAGTCTCCTTTTAATGATCTTAATAAAAATATATAATTTTAAATGTTAAATGAGTAGAAGTTGGATGGGTGACTGGTACCATTCACCATTGAGATAAAATCAATGGTGTTTTATGGTGACGGGGCGATCCTTTAAAATAACAAGCTCATTTACACAGACTAATACACAAATAACACGGCGGAAGGACCACGTGGTCAATAACCAAACACTACTACTACTACTAATCACGATTGTTTAATTAATAAGGCGTTAAGATGTTGAAAATCTTTACTATAACTTAAGTTGTAGGTGTAATAATTTCCACAATTGTTCGAAAATTGTTCGAAGATTTATTCATCTAAAGAAGCAATAAGTGCTCTAGTAAACAGTTGTGAATCCCATCTAGTTAACTTGTGCTGTGCAAGTAAACTTCTAATCAAATCTAATATATCTGGATTTGTAAGATTTGTAACTTCCCTGTAGATTAAACCATACTAACCTGTTGGTTTAATTTAAAATTTTAATAATATAACTCTCCAATTTAAAAAATTTCCATCATTCCTATCATATTCTTATGAAATCCGTGTTTCCCTCTCCTGGCAAGAGATACTCCCACCTTCACGTGGTTCTTGCCGGACGGTTGAATATTGAATTTTTACAAGTTCTTGTATGACTTGTGAATATGAAATATTTTAACTGACTAAGAGGAGTCTCCTTTTAATTACCTTAATAAAAATATATAATTTTAAATGCTAAATGAGTAGAAGTTGGATGGGTGACTGGTACCATTCACCATTGAGATAAAATTAATGGTGTTTTATGGTGACGGGGCGATCCTTTAAAATAACAAGCTCATTTACACACACTAATACACAAATAACATGGCGGAAGGACCAAGTGGTCGAAAGCCAAACACTACTACTATTACTAATCTCGACTGTTTAATTAATAAGGCGTTAAGATGTTGAAAATCTTTACTATAACTTAAGTTGTAGGTGTAATAATTTTCACAATTGTTCGAAAATTGTTCGAAGATTTATTCATCTAAAGAAGCAACAAGTGCTTTCGTAAACAGTTGCGAATCCTATCTAGTTAACTTGTGCTGTGCAAGTAAACTTCTAATCAAATCTAATATCTCTGGATTTGTAAGATAGTAAACTTCCTTGTAGATTAAACCATACTAACCTGTTGGTTTAATTTAAAATTTTAATAATATAACTCTCCAATTAAAAAAATTTCCATCATTCCTATCATATTCTTATGAAATCCGTGTTTCCCTCTCCTGGCAAGAGATACTCCCACCTTCACGTGGTTCTTGCCGGACGGTTGAATATTGAATTTTTACAAGTTCTTGTATGACTTGTGAATATGAAATATTTTAACTGACTAAGAGGAGTCTCCTTTTAATATCCTTAATAAAAATATATAATTTTAAATGCTAAATGAGTAGAAGTTGGACGGGTGACTGGTACCATTCACCATTGAGATAAAATCAATGGTGTTTTATGGTGACGGGGCGATCCTTTAAAATAACAAGCTCATTTACACACACTAATACACAAATAACACGGCGGAAGGACCGCGTGGTCCATAGCCAAACACTACTACTACTACTACTAATCACGATTGTTTAATTAATAAGGCGTTAAGATGTTGAAAATCTTTACTATAACTTAAGTTGTAGGTGTAATAATTTTCACAATTGTTCGAAAATTGTTCGAAGATTTATTCATCTAAAGAAGCAACAAGTGCTTTCGTAAACAGTTGCGAATCCTATCTAGTTAACTTGTGCTGTGCAAGTAAACTTCTAATCAAATCTAATATATCTGGATTTGTAAGATTTGTAACTTCCTTGTAGATTAAACCATACTAACCTGTTGGTTTAATTTAAAATTTTAATAATATAACTCTCCAATTTAAAAAATTTCCATCATTCCTATCATATTCTTATGAAATCCGTGTTTCCCTCTCCTGGCAAGAGATGCTCCCACCTTCACGTGGTTCTTGCCGGACAGTTAAATATTTAATATTTAAGTCTTATAAATATTAAATATTTTAACTGACTAAGTGGAGTACTTGTTTAACTATTTTTACTTACAAATTGTTGGTTATAATATTAGTTAATTAAAATAGAGAACGATATTAGTATTCTTGTTAAAGAATAGAGATATAATTTATAAAACCGTCAAAGACACTGATAATGTCACAGAAATCAAATTATTAAAAGATAGATAAATATGATTTTTATGCAGTGATCGATAAATCATAATACATAAGTTTGTTTTCATATAAATATGATATTTAGTTTTTTTTTTCATGTAAATGGATATGAATATATTTACCAATAAATTATAAGACGAAATATTTGGATAGAGAAAACTGGCCATGTCTGTAGTGATGATGTATAATTTTTTCATTTTTCATGTCTTATACTTTGTATTTTTATGAATAGAAGTTTTGCACACTTGTCATTATTTTTTGCACATTTGGAGGTGTTTCATACATAAAGCGTTTCAATTGCATGCTACATTTTTAGGGATGAAATTCTAAATTTTTAATAATATCACGATCAATAGTTCATTTTTTTATAAACGCGCGACGTTACAATTACTGAGTCCAGCGCGAGGTGCTAGCGATGTTGAGAAGACTTTTGGGCCAACATTGCTAGTACCTTATTCGGCGTTCCAGCGGCGAAAGGAAGTAAGTTGTTCAAATAGAACATATTTTCCATAAAATAACGTATTGCTTTATTTCCAGCACCGAAGTATCTGCGTCCGTAGTTTAAGTCCATCGCGAGGTGCAAGCGAAGTTGAGAGTACTTTTGGGCCAACATTGCTAGTACCTTATTCGGTGTTCTAGCGGCGAAAGGAAGTAAGTTGTTTAATTATAACATTGTTTCCACCAAATAACGTATTACTTTATTTCCAGCACCGAAATATCTGCGTCCGTAATTCATCGAGGTATATAAAAAAAAATGTTTCTTCTTTCATGTTTCGCTTATATTATTCTTATTGTTTCAGAACAAAGTCGGGATGCGGAATTCGGATTGCATAAATCATTTCACATGCACAAAGAAAATAATTCAGTTTTGAAACTAAATAAATGGAGACTACATTTAATTATTTCTGTCGGTAATTGGTAATTAAAATTTGACTACGGAGGAATAAAATATTAGGGAACTCAAATTTAAACAAATAAAAAACTTTTTAACTTTGTTTGTATAACACGAACTTTATTTAGTGACTATAGTTTCGACAATTTTAGCTTGTCATTATTAAATTGTCGAAACTATAGTCAATAAATAAAGTTCGTGTTATACAAACAAAGTTAAAAAGTCTTTTATTTGTGAAGAATTATGTATAACGAAGTAGAAGCCTCCACCGTTAACAGCTCAAATTTAAACTTTATTTTTTTACAGTACACTCCATGGCAACTTAAAATGATCCAGAACGATTACTTGTAATTGTACATTTTTATTAATGGATTATAACAATTATTTTTGCAGGTACCACGGAAATCAACGCGATGTGCTAGTGAAGTTGAGAATATTCTTGGGCCAGGTGTTCCAGCGAACAGTTATAAAAAATAACTAAGTGGTGTCTTCATCTATATATATATATACAACATCTTTATTACAGCAACATTATTTACAAAAATATATATATACATTATGATTAGTGTTAGTCCGTCACTGTCTGGGTTAAGTCTTCATCTATTTTTGCGCTTTTTATAATTTTTTTTAATGATAATCCGTTATCATCCGTCATATTAGTAGAATTTAAAAATTTATTAAAATACCTAAAACTCAAACAGTAGATAATTCAAGTTTCCATATATCATTTTAGCTTTCTTTTAGTTTAGACACACCATCAACTCAATATGCGTTAGGCTTTATTTTTCTAGGTACTACTAAGTACGTCGCGAGGTGCCAGCCAAGTTGAGAATACATTTTGGGCCAACATTGCTAGTACCTTATTCGGTGTTCCAGCGGCGAAAGGAAGTAAGTTATTTAATTATAACATTTTTTCCACCAAATAACATATTGGTTTATTTCCAGCACCGAAGTATCTGCGCACGTAGTTTGTCGAGCCCCAAAGGTATATAAAAAAATGTGCTTTCTTTAATTTTATACTTATATAATCCTTATTGTTTTAGAACAAAGTCGCGATGCGGCAATTCGGATTACATAAATCTCTACACGTGTACGTTAGGCCTTATTTTTGTAGGTACTACTGAGTCCGTCGCGAGGTGCCAGCGAAGTTGAGAAGACTTTTGGGCCAACATTGCTAGTACCTTATATTCGGTGTTCCAGCGGCAAAAGGTTGTAAGTTGTTTAATTATAACATATTTTTCATCAAATAACGTAATGCTTTATTTCCAGCACCGAAGTACCAGCGTCCGTAGGTTACGTCCATCCAGCTGCAAAGGTATATATATAAAAAAATATTTTTCATGTTTTGCTTATGTTAACTTTATTGTTTCAGAACAAAGTCGAGATGCGGAATTCGAAGAATAAATCATGCACAAAACAATCATTTAGTATTAAATCTAAATAAATGGAGATTCCATTTCATTATTTCTGTCGGTAATTGGTAATTAAAATTTTGAACGATTAAGTAAGTAATCAAATTTAAATTTAATTTTGTATAGTACACTCTTAAAAGGATGCGCAATGATCACTTGTAATTGTGCATATTTATTAATACATTAATATACTTATTTTTGCAGGTACTACTGAAATCAACGCGATGTGCTAGTGAAGTTGAGGATATTCTTGGGCCAACATAGCTACAACTTTATTTGGTGTTACAGCGAATAGTTACAAAAGTTTTAAAAAAATAATTAAGTGGAGTCTTCATCTATATTTGCGCTATTTATATTTTTTTTAATGATAATCGGTTATCATCCGGCATGTTAGTGCGATTTAAAAATTTACCAAAGTACCTAATAGCTCAAACAGTAGATAATTCATGTTTCCACATATTATTTTAGCTAGTTTAAACACACTATCAACTCAAGATGCGCGACGTTCGGCCTTATTTTTGTAGGTACTACTGAGTCCGTCGCGAGGTGCAAGCGAAGTTGAGAATACTTTTGGGCCAACATTGCTAGTACCTTATTTTCGGTGTTCTAGCGGCGAAAGGAAGTAAGTTATTTAGTGATAACATTTTTTCATCAATTAACATATTGCTTTATTTACAGCACCGAAACATCTGCGCCCGTAATTCGTCGAGCCCCAAAGGTATAAAAACATGTTTCTTTCTTTGATTTTTTGCTCATTAATCCTTATTGTTTTAGAACAAAATCGCGATGAGAGAATTCGGATTACAAACATCTTTACACATGTACGCTACGCCTTATTTTTTAGGTACTACTGAATCCGTCGCGAGGTACCAGCGAAGTTGAGAATTATTTGGGCCAACATTGCTAGTACCTTATTCGGTGTTCTAGCGGCGAAAAGAAGTAAGTAAGTTATTTAATAATAACATGTTTTCATAAATTAACATATTGCTTTATTTCCAGCACCGAAGTATCTGCGCCTGTAGTTTGTCGAGCCCCAAAGGTATAAAAAACATGTTTTTTCTTTGATTTTTTGCTTATTAATCCTTATTGTTTTAGAACAAAATCGCGATTCGAGAATTCGGATCACATACATCTCTACACGTGTACAAAGAAAACAATTCGATTTTAAAAAACTGAATAAATGGAGTCTCCATTTAATTATTTCTATCGGTAATTGGTAATTAAACTACGAATACACTCAATGGCAACTCAAAAGGATGCGCAATGATCTCTTGTAATTGTGCATGTTTATTTATACATTATTATACTAATTTTTGCAGGTACTACTGAAAACAACGCGATGTGCTAGTGAAGTTGAGAATGTTCCTAGGTCAACATTGCTACTACTTTATTTGCTGTTCCAGCGAACACTTACAAAAGAAAAAAATTTTGATTAAGTGGAGCCTCCATCTATTTTTTATTGTAATATTCGATCATTCAAATTAAATTTTATATTTTATAGTTTACGCCTACTATAAGCTCAGTGGCAGTTCAAAAAAACGCGCAGCGGTAAGTTCTTTTAGATGATACACAATTTCATCATAATATGCTTATAATTATTTTTGCAGGTACCACTGAGCCTAACGCGAGGTGCTACTAAAGTTGAGAATATTTATGGGCCAACATTGGTAGCACTTTACTCGGTGTTCCAGCGGCGAACGGAAGTAAGTTGTTATATTATTACGTATGTACTATCTACCACTACATATCTTTATTTCTAGCACCGAAGTACCAGCGCCAGTACTTTAGGTCCGGCGAAGCCTAAAGGTAAGAAAAGTCATAGGTAAATTTTATGCTATACTAATACTATATATTTCTCGTTTCAGCACGAAATCGCGTAGCGGAAATACGGAATATAAAACACTACGGTAGTATTTAAGAAGGAACAAGTACCTCCTGTTATGAAATGTTGAACGTATTCAATTTCCTCATAAAGATTTTAATGTTTCACTTTTTTCTGTAAGTAACTGCATCATCTTTGCATGGCCAGATTTCAGCAGTAGCTAAAAAAATAAGATTACGCCTCCAATAGTGTTCACATAAATTGAAAGTTACTTGATCAAAAGAGAACCTGAAGTAATATAATTAAAGTGAACAATTTGGTAAAATTATTGGTACTACAAACGAATACTTGAATGGTGAGTTATTTAAAATCTACAGGAATAGTATGTTTGTTTAATTAATTCATAGTTGTGTGTTAAATTTCATAATGTAGTAAATACCCTCCCAATTTACAAACATCCTTTGATTCCCATCACAGGCAAAGCAGCTAAAATCCGTGTCTCCCCATCCTGGCAAGAGATACTCCCACCTTCACGTGGTTCTTGCCGGACGGTTAAGTATTTAATTTTTCAAGTCCTTGCATGACTTAAAATCTTAAATACTTTAACTGACTAAGTGGAGTCCCTTTTCATCAAAATTTAATAATTAAAATTGCCTTTCATATTAGGCAATTAAAATTTTACTTAATAAGAAATTGCCCAATTACATAATTTCTATGCTTTAGATCATATAATTTACTTTCGACTATTTATTACTAATTAAAAGCAAAACTAGTGACAATTCAAAAGGAAGGGCAACAATACATTTTTTGCAAATACGCATACTTATTTTAACACTGTGATTTCTATTTTTGCAGATAAGTCCAACGCGAGGTGCTAATGAAGGAAGATCAGAAGATTTTTGAGGAATTATTGGCAGTACATTCGGTATTTCAACGATAAAAGACAGTGAGTTTTTATAAAATTATTTGGTATCTTCTACTGTTGCTATATTTCAACACATCTTTAATAATAAAATGTATTAAAATCCTTTAGTTCGTTGTATTTTTAAATTACATCTTTTTAAAAAAGATAAGGAACACTTTGTGTTCGAAATGTACATTTAGTTAAAAAAACAAATGTTTTCAATACAATTTACATCTTTTTAATTTCAACACTGTGGAATTAGCACCAGTAAATTAGGTATATTATACTCAAAAGTATGTTTCGCTTATATTGTATTCCTTGTTTCAGGAACTAGTCACATATCACTAGGTTATACAATAGTTTAATAGAGCGAACGAAGAAACAAAAAACAAGATCTTTTCTAATCCATCCCTTGATGAGGAAGAATGTATCGACTTTTGCAGGACTTCAGTAGTGTATTTAACAGAATTAAGCAAGCTTTGCAAAAGTTTGTCGGCGTTCTTCGAGAAGAAGCAAATAGAGTTCTATAAATTTCAAATCGGCATTAATTTTCAACATTTTTCAAATTCATAACTAAATTTTACAATCATAAGTAACTCTAAGTTGCCTCGGTATAAAAACCCTTCAAATATACGTAATTTCAATAGTATTAAGTAAAATAAATTCAAATTCTTTTATAAGGTTCTCGATTTAGATTGCTAGCACCTTCCTTAGTCGTGATGCAGCGGCGAAAGAAAGTGAGTTGTTTTATCATTATTCACATACTAACAATTATCTCTATCTTAGCACCTATAGTTTGTTCGTTGGATCTTCCGCCGTACGTCACAAACTATCGCTTCGAGAAACGACGGAAAAACATTCAGTCTGATAAAGTAAACCAAATGCGTTAGAAAAAGAACGCACTGTAAAACTTTCGTCGTTTTTTGAAGCGATAGTTTGTACCGTACGACGGAAGATCCAACGAACAGACTATAAGTATTAGTTCATAAAGTAATACGTTGTACAAGAGCTTAGGGTAAAAAATCATGTGATATAATTTTACAATTACTATATTACAAATTAAACACAATTTTCACTTTTTCCATCGTCAATGAGTTTAATCATAATGATAGATAAAGTATAGTATAGTGATTAAAACATAGTAAGCGTTTTATTCAGTGGTTAATGAGTTTATTACTATATTGTTTGTTTCAGAACGAAGTCTCGCCGCTTAAAATCCGGTTCCAGAAAACATCAAGCTGTTGAAGACAAACAAGCCTTAAGACGCTTAGATAGAGGTATAAAACATCATTATTATTTATTTATTTTGATTTTACCTTTTCTTTTTATTTTCACAGGGTAGGCGCAGTGCAGTGAGATATTGATCACATTTTCCTCGGCGGTAAACATCAACGCCGCTTCTTCAATAGTGAGCAGATTAAAGAAACCAATGCCCGGAAAACCACGATTCCGTAAGCTTGTTCTCCGAAAGGAAACTTCTTATGGTGAGTTCTATAAAATCTAATATCATCTCTTCATATGTCAGACATCACCTTACTCAATCAATTCCTTTAAACCTATAGTTTTACTACTAACCTCTTTCAATTTCAAATTTTTTAAAGAAGGTTCAAATTGTTTTTATTAATCTTATCATAACAGAGGAGTAAAATAGTTTTAAAAATATTCAAGACTGCAGATTCCGACACAAAACTCCTATCTTTATGCAGTTCTTTTCGGACGGTTAAATATTTAATTTAAATCTTTTTATAACTTCACTTCAATATTTTTATAAACTAATTTTGTCTATAAAATTATTTAATTAAAATTTTACAGATTAATCATTTTTATAAAAATTTAATACGAATATAATTATTTTTCATAAAGTTAATATGTATATGTATAGTGGGCGAGTGTTCTCTATCCCACCCTCCAGTCAGTAACACATCATCCAAAATTATTTGAAATATTTCTGTGAATACATCAATTAAAAAATACAATTATTTTATGTTTGTTTACATTTTACAACTTCGAATTAACCTTCTCGATTATGTTTTACTGATTGGAGGATGGGATAGAGGCCACCCACCCACCCTACATATACATGATAACTTTAATTACTAATCGTTGATGATTTTGCTGTCAAAAACAATCAAACCTTTATGTATTTAAAAATAAAACAAAATCAAAATTTAAGTTTAAATATAAATGACTTTCAACAACTAATCTTATCTAAGCTTAATTTAAAGCCTTTTCACGTATCGTGTATAAAATTTTTATTAATTTACACACTCAAAAATTTGACTTTGTCAATTTTGTTTTATACAAATTCTGTAATTAAAGTTATTGTAAACCTCGAGGCGATCAATACTTAAAGTTAATATGTATATGTAGGGTGGGTGGGTGGCCTCTATCCACCCTCCAGTCAGTAAAACATCATCAAAAATTATTTTAAATATTTCTATGAATACATCAATTAAAAATGCAATTGTTTTGTTTTACATTTTACAACTTCTAACTAAAACCCTCGATTATGTTTTACTGATTGAAGGGTAGGATAGAGGCCACCCACCCACCCTACATATACATGATAACTTTAATTACTAATCGTTGATGATTTTGCTGCTGAAAACAATCAAACCTTTTATGTAATAAAAAAATAAAACAATCAAAATTTAAGTTTAAATATAAATTACTTTCTGTAGCTAATATTATCTAAGTTTGATTTAAAGCCTTTTCGCGTATCGTGTACATTATTTTTATTAATTTACACACTCAAAAATTTTACTTTGTCAATTTTCTTTTATTCAAATTCTGTAATTAAAGTTATTGCAAACCGCGAGGCGATCAGTACTTAAAGTTAATATGTATATGTAGGGTGGGTGGGTGGCCTCTATCCCACCCTCCAGTTAGTAAAACATCATCAAAACTTATTTGAAATATTTCTATGAATACATCAATTAAAAATGCAATTGTTTTGTTTTACATTTAGCAACTTCTAACTAAAACCCTCGATTATGTTTTACTGATTGGAGGGTGGGATAGAGGCCACCCACCCACCATACATATACATGATAACTTTAATTACTAATCGTTGATGATTTTGCTGCTAAAAACAATCAAACCCTTTATGTAATAAAAAATAAAACAAAATCAACATTTAAGTTTAAATATAAATGACTTTCTATAGCTAATTTTATCTAAGTTTGATTTAAAGCCTTTTCACGTATCGTGTATATAATTTTTATTAATTTACACACTCAAAAATTTTACTTTGTCAATTTTCTTTTATTCAAATTCTGTAATTAAAGTTATTGCAAACCGCGAGGCGATCAGTACTTAAAGTTAATATGTATATGTAGGGTAGGTGGGTGGCCTCTATCCCACCCTCCAGTCAGTAAAACATCATCAAAAATTATTTGAGATATTTCTATGAATACATCAATTAAAAATGCAATTGTTTTGTTTTACATTTTACAACTTCTAACTAAAACCCTCGATTATGTTTTACTAATTGGAGGGTGGAATAGAGGCCACCCACCCACCCTACATATACATGATAACTTTAATTACTAATCGTTGATGATTTTGCTGCTGAAAACAATCAAACCTTTTATGTAATAAAAAAATAAAACAAAATCAAATTTTATATTTAAATATAAATGACTTTCTGTAGCTAATATTATCTAAGCTTGATTTAAAGCTTTTTCACGTATCGTGTATATAATTTGTATTAATTTTCACAATCAAAAATTTTACTTTTTCAATTTTCTTTTATTCAAATTCTGTAATTAAAGTTATTGCAAACTGCGAGACGATCAGTACTTAAAGTTAATAAGTATATGTAGGATGGGTGGGTGGCCTCTATCCCACCCTCCAATCAGTAAAACATCATCAAAATTATTTGAAATATTTCTATGAATACATAAATTAAAAATGCAATTGTTTGTTTTACATTTTACAACTTCTAACTAAAACCCTTGATTATGTTTTACTGATTGGAGGGTGGGATAGAGGCCACCCACCCACCCCACATATAAATGATAACTTTAATTGCTAATCGTTGATGATTTTGTTGCTAAAAAGAATCAAACCCTTTATGTATTAAAATATAAAACAAAATCAAAATTTAAGTTTTAATACAAATGACTTTCTAAAGCTAATATTATCTAAGCTTGATTTGAAACATTTTCACGTATTGTGTATATAATTTTTATTAATTTACACACTAAAAAATTTTACTTTGTCAATTTTCTTTTAATCAAATTCTGTAATTAAAGTTATTGCAAACTGCGAGGCGATCAGTACTTAAAGTTAATATGTATATGTAGGGTGGGTGGGTGGCCTCTATCCCACCCTCCAGTCAGTAAAACATCATCAAAAATTATTTGAGAAATTTCTATGAATACATCAATTAAAATATGCAAATATTTTATGATTGTTTACATTTTACAACTTCTAACTACAACCCTCGATTATGTTTTACTGACTAGAGGGTGGGATAGAGGCCACCCACCCACCCTACATATAAATGATAACTTTAATTACTAATCGTTGATGATTTTGCTGCTAAAAACAATCAAACCTTTTATGTAATAAAAAATACAACAAAATCAAAATTTAAGTTTAAATATAAATGACTTTCTACAGCTAATCTTATCTAAGCTTGATTTAAAGCCTTTTCACGTATCGTGTATATAATTTTTATTAATTTACACACTCAAAAATGTTTCTTTGTCAATTTTCTTTTATTCTAATTCTGCAATTAAAGTTATTGCAAACCGCGAGGCGATCAGTACTTAAAGTTAATATGTATATGTAGGGTGGGTGGGTGGCCTCTATCGCACCCTACAGTCAGTAAAACATCATCAAAAATTATTTGAGATATTTCTATGAATACATTTTACAACTTCTAACTAAAACCCTCGATTATGTTTTACGGATTAAAGGGTGGGATAAAGGCCACCCACCCACCCTACATATACATGATAAATTTAATTGCTAATCGTTAATGATTTTGCTGCTAAAAACAATCAAACCCTTTATGTAATAAAAAAATATAACAAAATCAAAATTTGCGTTTAAATATAAATGACTTTCTGTAGCTAATATTATCTAAGTTTGATTTAAAGCCTTTTCGCGTATCGTGTATATAATTTTTATTAATTTACACACTCAAAATTTTGCTTTGTCAATTTTCTTTTATTCAAATTCTGTAATTAAAGTTATTGCAAACCTCGAGGCGATCAGTACTTGAAGTTAATATGTATATGTAAAGTGGGTGGGTGGCCTCTATCCCACCCTCCAGCCAGTAAAACATTATCAAAAGTTATTTGAGATATTTCTATGAATACATTAATTAAAAAATGCAATTATTTTGTGTTTGTTTGCATTTTACAACTTCTAACTAAAACCCTCAATTATGTTTTACTGGTTGGATGGTGGGATAGAGGCCACCCACCCACCCTACATATAAATGATAACTTTAATTACTAATCGTTGATGATTTTGCTGCTAAAAACAATCAAACTTTTTAAGTAATAAAAAATAGAACAAAATCAAAATTTAAGTTTAAATATAAAAGACTTTCTATAGCTGATTCTATCTAATTTAGATTTAGAGTCTGCCCACCCTTCATGCATTAAATGTTTACTAATTTACTCACTCAAAAATTTTACCTTTTTAATTTTTTATTATTCCAAAAGTTTTATAATTGATTTTATTGGATCTTGGACCTTGCGGCCACAATAGACATTTCATTGTTATTTTTCATTATTAAACAATTAATATTATTCATCTCATATGCATAACTAACTTATCCTTTAATTAATGCGCAATAAAGATTGCATCATGCACCGGATGACATTCCGATTAGCTTAGCATTTATTATATTATAAATAGGACTCATCGCCTCATTCATAACCATTATTATTATAGTAGACATTAGACATGGCATAACCATTATTACATTAGCAGTACCGTTACCGTTATTATATTAGTAAGATGTAATTTGTTAAAGTTTATAATCTAAAATTTAATTAATCAAGAAATAAATCCTTTTTAAAAATTCAATCGTGCAAATCCAAAATTTAACTTGTATATGTAGGGTGGGTGGGTGATCTCTATCCCAATCTCCAATCAGTAAAACATCATCAAAAATTATTTGAATTTTTTTTTTAATAAATCTGTTTAATTTTGCAATAATGTTATTTTCGTTTTACAACTTTTAATTAAAACCCTCGCTTATATTTTACTGATTGGAGGGTGGTTAGAGATCACCCACCCACCCTACACATACATGCTTGAATTACTAATCTTTTTTAACAGATCCTTTTGAGATTGAACTTTAAACTTTATCGTTAGAAACTGGAACTGAAAAGCTTTTCTTTGTTTTTGTCGATATTTTTCTAAATTTGAAAAATATTACATAACTTAAGTAACAAATAAAAGTTATAATAATAATAATAATAATAATAATAATCTTTATTGGTGCTATGAACATAAATTGTTTTACACAAGTCATAAGATTGGTATTAATAGTGTTAAGCGTGGTAGCACTTAAAGACAATGACATTGGTTATAAGAACATCAAGGTATATATTATACATAAAATTAAGTAGTAATTGGTATTAAATAAAATAGATTACGTAAATAAAAAATAGGTCAGCTAACTAAAATTATACATATAATCGTTATAAATAAAATAAAGGAAAAGTTTGTTAATTTTGATAAAAAGTTAGGTAATACAGATTTCTCTAGAGTAAAAATTAATAAAATTTATACATTCATATAATTAAAAGTAAACTATCACAATTTTAGCAATAATATTAGTACATTTAGTATAATACATAATAATAATAATACAGATGAAAAAAGACAAAAATAAATAATATAATAAATAGATAAAAAATAGGTTTACGACACAAATTAAAATTACGGTTAACAAACATAACATAATGATAATTGTAACTTTTACGACAGTTTAAAAATTTAAGTGCTAAAGCTTTTTAAAAACTCGTCAAAGGAATAAAATGCGTGCTTTAACAAATAATTTTTGCACCAACGAATATATTCCTTTTCGTTTAGGTGCCGAATATGACTGGGTAGTGCATTAAAAAACTTTATACAAAAGTATCTCGTACACGTCTTCGCTTTTGATAAGCGGAATTGTTTGACTCGAATATCATTAATGTTTCTTGTTTCATAAGAATGGAACGCATTGTGGCAAGCAAAATTATGCATGTTGTTTTTGATGTGTTTTAGACATTCTAAGATATATATGCAGGGGACAGTCATAATTCCATGTTTAACGAATTGCTGTCTGCAATCCTCCCTATATGCAACGCCTGACAACACACGCACGGATTTTCTCTGCAAATTAAAAACATCATACATTATCGTAGAATGACCCCATATAATTATGCCGTAGGTTATATGCGAATGAATAAAATAGTAGTAAGCATTCTTTAATGATTTGGTGTATAACGATCTCGACAGATTTCTTAAAATAAAGAGAATAAAAAACTGAACAACTTTTACTAAAACATGTTTTTCATAAAGATCTTAACTTGCGAGAAAAAATTAAAAATTAATCATTTTCACCTCTTTTGCCAATTGCTGATAAACTATAGGAGTTAAATAAAATTTATATAAGAAGTAATTGTAATAAATTCGAGCAAATTATTAAGAATAGCCTTTTTGTGCAAACCTCATAGTTTTCGAGAAAAATGTAGGGAAAGTATTATGATGGCCAGAGCACCTTTTTTTTCTTTATTATAGATTGACGATTTCTATGATATTCTTATTGCAAGATAATAAGAAATTTTTTATTGAAACAGTCTGACATTCAAAATGTTTAGTCGGCAAGTATCATATCTTTCTGGAAATATTTGTTGATTGTTTATAGTAATATTCAAATCAATGCTAATTACAGCATTAGATGATGTTATTTTAAATGAAATATTAAATGGTATCTTTGATTAAAACACTTGATAATGGACACTTATTAGTGTGTCCGAAATGTGCATCTGGATAAAAATAAAATATTGAAGAAAGGTTCTAAGTGTTTTAATCAAAGTTATTATTATCTTCAAGTAACTCAATCAACCAAATTAAATGGTAAGTTAAAATAATCAATAAATCGTAGCACACATTCCTGTGTGAGGGGCTATTTTCTTAAAAAACTCCCTAAGCTGTAAAACTTTAATTTCTCATTCGCATTTGGCATCGTTGGCTCCTTTCTATTCGAAATCCACAATACACACCCGATAAATCACAATACACATTCTGATACTATTTTATAAACAACAGGCGATCTTTTATACAAATAGCATACATCGCTGCTTCTGTGTGTAAGGGGAGGGGGGTATTTTCTTTAAAAGACCTTCCTAAGCTGTTAAATTTTTATTTCTCATTCGCGTCTGGTATAGTGGGCACCTTTTCTTAATGTAACTGGATTTCTTAGAAATCCAATATAACCAACTGGAGATTTCTATCCACCCATATCTGGGTTAGGGCATCAAGGGATATTAAATCAAAAGAATCGATAGACAAATATATGTTAGTACCGATATTACTAATTCTCTGTGTATCACCAATTCTCTACATAATCACAAGCCATTGTGATATCCATATCTTCATCAAGGTGGTTGGCATCATGTTTTGTCGCAGATTGGTGCTCTCATTTTTGCGTAATGGAATGCTTTTTATGGTCTCTCTCAGAACAACTAAAATTTGTTCTTTAATGGAGGACGAATCCTGCATTCTCCATAACAAGGTTTTTCAGTTTGGTATGTGTAAAATTTATGTAAATTTAGTTCGGATCCACCTTTCATGAAGAAAAACTAGAACTTAAATATATACGTGCTTTTCTTCTAACCGTTTTTCTTGGTACAGGGGTTTTTTATATAGCTTCTCGTTGGCGACGCTGGGGTTGACGTCAATATCCGCATATACCGTCCCCTGTGATTACCTTTTATAACGGTTAGGGTTGGCCGATCTCTCACTCGTAGAAATACGTCAGTAGCGCGAAACCCTATTGGTGGTGGTAGTTTGAGCAGAGGGTTTCGGGCAATTCTTTATTTATCGTAGGGTATGGCATCCATAATTCTCTTAGATTTAGTTTTATTTACTTTGCTACCTTACAATGTATATACATACAATTTATAACACAGATATAACATATGGCGGATGTATACGTCACAAAAATAAATAAATAAAATTACTGAATTAACAATAAACATGAAATAATATTAACAATATATTTGTCACGTGTATAAAATATGAGAGAATATAAAAAATGTTACTTATCGAATTATTGATAAATTCGTTAAACGAGTAATAGCATTTTTGTACCAGAAATTCTTTCAGCTTTGTTTTGAATGTTTTAATATTTTTAATCCCTTTCAAATTATATGGTAGTTTAATATAAACTAGCCAGGAGTATTCAGGATATTTCTCGTACAAAGTGCTGCTATGACGTGTAATACAAAGGTTGTTTCTATTTCGGGTATAATAAGTATGATAGTCACCGTTTGTAGCAAAAGTATCCAGGTTTTGAAACACATAAGTCGCAGATTTGTAAATATATGGTATATACATACTAAAGTTAGATTCTTCATCTTGAATACAATTTTTGCATATCTCCTTTCTTTTTATGTTAAAGATCAATCGAATTATACACTTTTGTGAAATAAATAATCTTTTTACATCTGCTCTGCCCAATATCAATATATTGTAACTTAAATACGGATATCCTAATGCATAATATATATTTATCAATGATCTTGTGAACAGCATTTCTTTTAATTTTAGAATGGCATAATAAACACTATTTAGTTTGTTAGATACAAAATCAACGTGTTCGGACTATAAAAGCCGATCATCCAAAAAACTGCTAAGGAATTTGGTGCTTACTTGTCCCGTCTTCTAATTTATTATCTGGAACTTTTCTATTATAAAACTGAATCTCTACTGTTGTATCACTGTTGAGAAGCAGATTATTTTTATTGCACCACTCAGATAACTGGGATTTCGCAGTATTTACTTTACACAATAGTTCAGACTAGGTGCAGGCAGATACAATTATAGTCGTATCATCAGCAAAGTTTAATATATGTCCTTCACTTAAGTGTTCCACAAGATCATTGATAAACAACAAAAATAACACTGGTCCTAATGATGAACCCTGCACTACACCTGTGTTTATTGGATATGTTCCAGATATTTTCTTATCCACTTCAACATACATTTGTCTATCTGTTAAGAATGACACTATTAAGTTATTCACTACGCCACGGATGTCTATTGCATTTAGTTTATCACACACAAGCTGAGGATAAATAATATCAAACGCGCGCGATAAATCGAAAAACAAACCGACCACATACATTCCTTGGTCCATTTTTGTATTAATTTCTTGTAGAAGGTCTATGCTGGCTGTTTCTGTAGATTTCCCATGCTAAATCCATGTTGATTGTTTTCAAGTATGTTAAATTTATTTATATATTTCCACAATTTGGTCAACAGCTCTTTTTCGATGAGTTTCGAAAACAAATTAAGAATGCATACTGGCCGATAGTTTGATTTGTCGAAAGTGGAACCTGTTTTATGAATAGGGATAAGTCTAGCAATTTTTAGACCATTGGGGAATACACCAGTTTCAAATATTAAATTTATTAAATATACAAAAGGCTTAAGGATTTCATTTGCTAGCCCTTTCACAATTTTAGTGGTGATTTCATCACTTCCGCTGCTTTTCTTATTTTTAAGACTCATAGTATCCCTAATATTTTTTGAGCTAACGGGTTCGAGAAACACTGTAGCTTGAGGGTTCCTTTTATGTTACCACCAAAATGTTTCTCTTAATTTTAGTCATGGCGATATCTGAAAAAAATATAAACCAAAGGTTTCAGCTACTTCCGTTGGTGTTTGTACTATTATGTCGTCTGTATTTTTAAGAGCGATTTGTTTTAGTTTCTTTCCTCTCTAGCGCATTATTGACTAAGGTCCAGATTTTTATTATTTTATTGGGTGCGGAATTTATTTCAGTTTCTGAGTAGTCCTTTTTTGCGTCTTCGATTAATAATTTGTGCCGTTTTCTTTTTAATTTATATATATTTTGAATGTCATCAGCTTTCAAGTCATTTTTTAATTTAAATAGTTCTTTCAAATTTCTGCTTGACTCAAGAATTTCCGTATTTATTCATTTTCGGTTATTTTTAATGTATATTTTTTTCGATACTACTGCGTATGCAATGTTAAAACTATGTAAGAATTCTTCGATGAATATATCATAGGATGTATTAACACCCCCTGTTTCGATGAAATACCAATTGATGTTGTTTGCGTAGATAGAATTTTAATTCATTAATATTTTCTTGCCCAGTTTACCTGTATGTTTTCATTACACCCTTTTGGGTGTTCTTTTCGTGTATTGAGAGTTATTATTTGGCCTAAATGGTCTGAAAGATTTAGGTTGACATTATATGATGTAGAGTTGTCAACACGGCATAGTCAATTTGAGATTCCGACAGATCATTTTGCGTTTGCTGAATTCTTGTTGGTCCTTTAATCTTATTAATTAATTTAAACGAATTAAATATGTCGATCAGCATATTCCTGTGTATATTATTTTCTAAATGACATTTGTTTAACATCGTGAATAGCAACAGACAGCTCGTTCAGTGTATTTAGTGCGCTGCGAATATTTTGGTGTAATAATTTAAACTCGTTTGGGCTGATTTTGGTATGTATTTGTTTTGATTTTATTGGAGGGCTTATATTTATGAAAAAAATTAAATGGACTTACTGTAATTCCAGTAGGCCATATTTTTGGGTTGGTAATGACAGATTCGTGTTCTTTTTCTACTCCAATTTTGAAGCATGGGATAGTCGATTTTCTCGGTCAATTGGAACTGTATGAAGAGGAATATTTCCAATTTTATTTCGCAGCGAGGAATTTAAATTAGTGCTTGTGAAGTTACTTTTAAATTTTTCTATGTAAAACCATGACTTCTCTTCATCCGTATATACGAGGTCGTTACCATGGTCATCAGTACCCCTTACGATGTTAATATTATTTTTTTCGTTTCCCTTATTTTGTGTTTTATTTATTTGGTCAGCTGTATGTGATTCCTTATTTACATTTGTGTTTGTTAACCCCGGAGAAGAATTTATCGAAGTATTTATATTTCTATCCGTATCGATCATGTCAATTGGCTTTTTTGTTGTGAATAATTCTTTATCAGCGTCCATTGTTGATCCTAGTGCATGGGTCTCAATTTCGACAATAGGTGGCCCTGTGTGTTTCATTTGATTTATAAAATCAATGTGATTTTTCAGAATATATACTTTATCCATTAGTTCCGTTATAATTACATCCATATGTTTATTTTCTTCATTATTTATACTAGTATCTTGGCAAATCGTCTCAGTGTCGTTGACTTACATCGCCAAGTCATGGGAGGTTATGTGGGAACAGCAGTGCATTTTTCCTTGCTCATCAACGTACATACCGTGAATTTTCAGGACGCACATTAGATTTATTACATTCCACACATTTACATAGATTTTTCACACTCATAGAGCACTGGTCACATAAAACTTCTTCACTGTTAACTTTTGTAGGCGCCATCTTTAAAACAAATCTTCATTTCCAATGATGCCGTGGCTTTGTTTTATTTTTCTTTCGGCGCTCCTCAATAGGATGACCTAAACACTTACAGAAGTTGCACCTGGCTATAAACTTTTAACCTACTGTGTTTTCTTAATTTCCGCATCTAACAGTCAAAAATTTTACAGGAACTATTTATTGCAGTTCGCTGAATTCTGTTCCGTGATAGATTTCATAAATTAAAATTAACATTTTGGAAATGGAAATTTCTGTTTCAGTTGTGCTAGTAGTGAACTTTTTGCTAAAACAAAATTCCAGGTGGAGTCTTAGGGTTCTGATGTGATAAAAATTTCCATGTCATTCTTATAGGCTAATTGTCTAGGCGCATATTCATCTAATATTGCCCGCCTGTTTTCAAATGTGGATGTTATAATTAATTCCTGTCCATTGTGTATTGTCAGTTGGATTTTTTTGATTTTCTACATTCTTCGGGCCTACTCGATGCACGTCTGTTTGTAAAGGGCTTTATGTTGTGATATATTTTTATTTCCTCACAATTATATACAGTATATACAAATTTAAAGAAATCAGAGGGAGGTAGTAAGGTGTTGTCCACGTGGGAGAGGCTCCCTTGAGTATGGTCAAATAGCGACCATCAGACTGGTAATCTTTAAAGGGGCTTCACCAACAAACAAGCGGGAGTTTCCTAGAAAATCTAAGCTGAATTCTTCTTAGAACGTGATAACACGTCCCGTCTAATCGACCTAATTAGACCTAAAGATATATATCAATGGCTTTCTCTGACCCCATAAGAATGCGGAACAGCCGTATTTATACCATCTTTGGGGTATTGTTCTCCTTACCTGTCTGTGTAAAAGAACGCAAAATTGTTGTTGTAGGGGTACGGTGGTTGCGTAAGCGGGGTAGCATGGGGGGTAGTGCATAGGGTTTTGATGCTAACGCATCTCTCTGCACGTACCTATTTTAAAATTAATTTTAACTTTTTTATAACGCTTACCTTTTTCTCTAAGAAAATGCGCATAAATACATATAAACAACAAATTTAAAAAAAACAAAAGAAAAGTTTAGATGAAGGAAGTTCAACAAGTAATGATGATCTTCAATTCATTTAATCTTCGCCATGTGTTATGCATTTAATAGGATAGAAGGTTTTTGCATTTTTCGTGCTAATAAGAAGTTAACCCTATGTTTTACATGCATAAAAATTATCAATTTCTTAGTATGGTATATCTCTTAATACTGGAATATTTTACTTTAATCGATGGTTCAATGCTTTGTATTTATTGTATTTTTACCTGTACTCAATTGAAATGCTTCTTTAGATTATTTTGTTTTATTTAAAGTTAGTGCGATTATATACTTTCATATTTTTTTAAATGTACGATTAGTTTTTCGCACAAATATTTGAAAACTATAGTTCGACGGTGATGGTAAACTATATTTACGACTTGTTACGGAATAGATTTCAAAGGAAGTATTATTTTATATTTTTACTATATTGTGGGCGGTGTGTTTATTTTAGTGTAAGAAATTCGTAAGAATTTTTCCTTTTTTTGAATTTATAATCGTCTTAATAACTATACCTCCTCCTTACTGTTGAGTTTCTTCCAGTAATGTTTTCTTATTGCTTTCACTCTTCTTATATTCTTGTATGCTACAAGAAATGGCTCTGAATTCTATGATTTTGGTCTCGAAAAATTTTTACCATACATTCACAAAGAAAAAGTATCATACACTAAATACCCGTAATAGTTTTGCAGAATTTATTACAACGGCGTTTGTAATAAATGCCTTTTTTGATAAAGAATTGTCGTTGTTGGATTTAAAAATTACGTAAAACAAAAAAAAATCTTTTCACAAATATTTTTAAATTCTTTCTTGTTCGGTATCAGTAGCACCGAGTCTATCGCAAGGTGCTAGCAAAGTTGAGACTTTTAGGTCTGTATTGAGAGTACCTCATTTGGTATTCCATCAAAGGAGTTACGTCGCTTAATTATAAAAACTTTTCCATAAAATAACCAATTGCTTGATTTCCAGCACCGAAGTAACAGTGCTAGTACTTTAGATCCGTCGAATCACAAAGGTAAGAAAAATTAGTAATATATTTTTAAAGAAAGTTACCTGTTCAAAAATTTTCTGATTTTACTAAATAATTTGATTGAATTTGTGCTACAAAAATATAGTATATTTATTAAAAATCAATACCCAATTATAATACAAAATTATTAGTTAAATTTTCAATGTATTAACCTTCTAAATAACACACTTCCTCTGATTCCAATCCCAATCAACGCAGTTGAAAATCCATGCATCCTTATCCTGGCAAGAGATACTCCCACCTTCACGTGGTTCTTGCCGGACGGCTAAACATTTAATATTTATAAGTCTGACTTATAAATATTAAATGATTTAGCTGACTAAGTGGAGTCCCATTTTATTTATTTTTATTAAGAAAGTTTGCCTCTAAAATTAGATAATTAAAATTTTGCTAATTACATTATATGAATAATATTAGATAATTCAATTTATATTCCAGCATTTAAAAACAACACTATTGGTAACTTAATAGAAAAGGCAAAAGTCGGGTTTTGTAAATATTCATACTTTTTAATATTGTGGTTTTTATTTTTACAGATGGGTCCAACACGAGATGCTAATGAAGTTCGGAATAATTTGGTGATATATTAGTACCTTAACCGGTGTTCCAGTGGCGAAAGGAAGTCAGTTGTATCATTATTATGTACTTTCCATCTAATAACCCATATATTTACTTTCAGCATTGAAGGATTAGCAATAGTACTTTAGGTTCGCCAAGATGTAAAGGTAACAATTAAAAGCAATATTTTATGTTTTCCTTACATTATATTTTTCGTTTCAGTATTTATTTAAAAATTGGTGTAAATAATAAAAGACTAAACACGTGGAGAGTGAAGAAAAAACAAGATGTTTTCTATTCCACTCCCCAGTGAAGGAAAAACAATTGAGTTTTGCAAGACTTGGATAGTGAATTTAGCAGAATTAAGCAAGTTTTGCAAACTTTTGATAGTACTTAAGAAGAAATAAATAAGGGCTTACAATAATACAAGTGGCACAAACTTTCAAAATGTATATATAGTATAAGTCGTAATTTAATTACTTTTAAGAATTTCCATAATACTAAGTAACCTGAAGTTTGCTACAATGTAAAGTGTTAGATAATGTTAAGTTATTATTAAGTAATGTAAAAATTAAGCTCTTTTATAAAGAGCTAATACGGTGTATATATTATATTTCGTGGGCAGCTGCTCCTTAAATGGGAAAGGAACAGTAAGTTGTTACAAATAAGCATTTTTATTTTAACATAGTTATTCCTAATTTTACAGGTTTAGATAAATGCAACCTGAGGTTTACGATTTTTTTTTACCAACATTGCTACCACATCATTCGTGCTGCAACGGCGAAACAAAGATAATTGTATATTCCACCACCGAATTATCTGTATGATTACTTTAATTCCACCGAAAGTTAATGGTAAAAAACTAAACTTCAGCTTTATGATTTACTATAATTATATTTTTTGTTTCAGAACGAAGTCTCGCCGCTTCAATGATGGTTGCAAAACAAGTCAACGATGTTAAAAAAAAAGAAACGTCGGCAGTGTAGAAAAAACAATCCTGATATAAATAATACTCAAAATGAAACAAATACGCTTACGAAACGCTTAGATAGAGAGCAGGGTAAAACACCACTCTTATTTATTTATATATTTTTATTTATTTATTTTATTTGCAGGAGGTTAGTATGGTGCAGAGAGATTTTTTCTATAATTTCACTGATTGTAATATTGAAGGTCGCATCTTCAGTAGGGCTCAGACTTAAGAAGGTAGTTACCCGTACAGCTACGGACGCTGCGACAGGAAGCTCCTAAGGGTGAGTTCTATTAAATATAATATCCCCGTATATTTAACTTTATTAATCAGTAAACTTATTTATAGATTTAACCATACTTTAGTACTAACATGTTAGTTTAATTTAAAGTTTTAAAAAATGAGTGCATGAGAACCCTTTAGTTCAAAAACTTTCCGTCATTCCTATCATAATAGTAGTAATTATCCGTGTTTTCCTATCCTGGCAAGAGAAACTCCCACCTTCACGTGGTTCTTGCCGGACAGTTAAATATGTAATAATAGTCTTAGGGCTCATTCTGATACGGCCGTTTCGTGGCTCCACAGGAAGCGCTGCAAGTGATGAAAGTTGTAGTAAATGATGGTATTCACACGCAGCCACGCCTCAGAAAAAGTCGCGCTACAAACGCCACGAAAAGTGGCGCGACTGTTGGCAAAGTACAGGCGTACAGGCGCGTATTGGTTGCGTTTGTCGCGCCACTACGGGCCACTTTTATCTGTTAATTCGTGTGTAATATAAACTAAAACAATTTTCTGTCTGGGAGAGTGAATGAGTTAATAAATATGCTGCTACTGACGTCAGTCTGTAGCGTTTCTGGCGCTTCTCTGTGGCGCCATGAATTGGCCGCGTCAGAATGGGCCCTTAGTAAGACTATAAGCTTATATATTTTAACTGACTAAGAGGAGTCCCCCTTTAACTATTTTTACCCTCAAATTTTTGTTTATAATATTAATTAATTCAAATAGAACGATCATTAGTATTATTGTTAAAGGTTAGAGATTAATATTTAATTTATACAACTGTCAAAGATACAAGTAATCTCACATAAATCAAATTATTAAAAGATAGACAAATATGGTTTTTATCCAGTGATCGATAAATTATAATACACACGTTTGTGTTCGTATAAATGTATTATATGTATAATTTTTTTCATGTAAGTGGACATAAATGTATTTAACAATGAATTATAAGACGAAATATTTGGCCATGTTTGTATTGATGATCTTTTATATTTTTTCATTTTCCATCTCGTATTTTTTGCATTATTATACACCAAGAATTTGTCGCTCATTTTTTTTTTGAAAATTTCAGATAATACGTAAATATTTTTATATTTTGATTAATTTACCTTGGAGTATAAAAATGTAAGAAATTTTATTGTTATTATGTTATAGTAACTGAGCAGTGAGATTATAATTTTATTGTGCACATCAGTTAATTGGTTTTCCATTTAAATCAAGAAGAAGAGTTCGGCAGCGTGGCGTATTTCAACAATTAAGTGATTTTGAACGCGGTAGAGCAATCGGGCTCAGTGAAGTGTTTCAGTGATATTGCCCAACGAATTGGCAGAAGTGTCAGTGCAATATTTCGATGTTGGTGTAGATGGACCGAGGGCTCAGGAACAACGGTGGAGATTACGACCCTGGGCGTCCTAGAAACACTACAGAGCGTGAAGATCGAGCTCTTCGGCTCGTCGCTGTCCGGGATCGATTTTCAACAACAAGATCCATTGGGGACATCTGCAGAACTTCAACTAGCCAAGGAATCTGCGTTGGATCAGTTTACCGGAGGATTGGATCATTTGGTCTCAAGTCGTAACGTCCTTTTCTTCGTTTGCCCTTAACTCCTCGCCATAAGGGGTGCTGTCTGGAATGGTGCAAGGAGAGACTACAATGGGTCGATCAATGGAGGCAGGCTATCTCTAGTGATGAATCGAGATTTTGTGTGTTGGACCGAAAAACAGGAACAACGGTGGAGATTACGACCTGAGCGCCCTAGAAACACTACAGAACGTGAAGATCGAGGTCTTCGGCTCGTCGCTGTCCGGGATCGATTTTCAACAAGAGCCATTGGAGACATCTGAAGAGGTTCAACTAACCAAGGAATCTGCGTTGGATCAGTTTACCGGAGGTTTCGATCATTTGGTCTCAAGTCGTAACGTCCTTTTCTTCGTTTGCCCTTAACTCCTCGCCATAAGGGGTGCTGTCTGGAATGGTGCAATGAGAGACTACAATGGGTCGATCAATGGAGGCAGGTTATCTTTAGTGATGAATCGAGATTTTGTTTGTTGGACGACCGAGGGACAGGAACAACGGTGGAGATTACGACCTGGGCGTCCTAGAAACACTACAGAGCGTGAAGATCGAGCTCTTCGGCTCGTCGCTGTCCGGGATCGATTTTCAACAACAAGGGCCATTGGGGACATCTGCAGAACTTCAACTAGCCAAGGAATCTGCGTTGGATCAGTTTACCGGAGGATTCGATCATTTGGTCTCAAGTCATACCTTTGCTGAGTGCTCCAGAAATCGCGGAAAAGCAGCTTATTATTGAAATTAGAAATTGATATTTTGCGCACTTGTCATTATTAATTACATTTTTAGCATTGAAATTGTAAATTTTAATTTTTTAGTAACGAGCGACGTTAGGTCTTATTTCTATAGGTACTACTGTGTCCATCGCGAGGTGCAAGTGAAGTTGAGAATACTTTTGGGCCAACATTGCTAGTACCTTATATTCGGTGTTCCAGCGGCGAAAGGAAGTAAGTTATATAATTATAACATTTTTTCACCAAATAACGTATTTCTTTATTTCCAGCACCGAAGCATCTGCGCCCGTGGTTCGTCGCGCCCCAAAGGTATATCAAAATTGTTTTTTCTTTGATTTTTTGCTTATATAATCCTTATTGTTTTAGACCAAAGTCGCGATGCGGGAATTCGGATTACATAAAACTTTACACATGTACAAAGAAAACAATTCGTCTTTAAAACTAAATAAATGGTGTCTCCATTTAATTATTGCTATCGGTAATTGGTAATTAATTTTTTGCTACGAAGAAACGAAATATTTATGATAGTACTCTCAATGGCAACTCAAAAGGATGCGCAATGATCACTTGTAATTGTGCATGTTTATTTATACATTATTATACTTATTTTTGCAGGTACCACTGAAAACAACGCGATGTGCTAGTGAAGTTGAGAATATTCTTGGGTCAACATTGCTACCACTTTATTTGCTGTTCCAACGAACACTTACAAAAGTAAAAAATTTTGATTAAGTGGAGCCTCCATCTATTTTTTATTGTATTATTAGATCATTCAAATTAAAATTGTATATTTTATAGTTTACGCCTACTTCAAGCTCAGTGGCAGTTCAAGAAAACGCGCAGCGGTAAGTTCTTTTAGATGATAGACAATTTCATCATAATGTGCTTATAATTATTTTTGCAGGTACCACTGAGTCTAACGCGAAGTGCTACTAAAGTTGAGAATATTTATGGGCCAACATTAGTAGCACTTTACTCGGTGTTCCAGCGGCGAACGGAAGTAAGTTATTATATTATTACGTATGTACTATCTACCAATACATATCTTTATTTCTAGCACCGAAGTACCAGCGCCAGTACTTTAGGTCCGGCGAAGCCTAAAGGTAAGAAAAGTCATAGGTAAATTTTATGCTAAACTAATAAAATATTTCTCGTTTCAGCACGAAATCGCGTAGCGGAAATACGGAATATAAAACACTACGATAGTATTTAAGAAGAAATAAGTACCACCTGTTATGAAATGTTGAACGTATTCAATTTGCCCACAAAGAAAACAAAAAGATTTTATTGTTTCACATTTTTCTGTAAGTAGTAACTACTGTATCATCTTTGCATGGCCAGAATTTTACAGCGGTGGCCAAAAAATTAAGATTACGGCTCTAGTACTGTTCACATAAATTGAAAGTTATTTGATCAAAAGAGAGCCGGAAGTAATGTAATTAAAGTGAGAAATTTGGTAAGATTATTAGTTCTAGAAATGAATATTCGTATGGTAAGTTATTTAAAATGTACTGTACTGTATTAATTCATAGTTGTGTGTTAAATTTCATAATATAATAAATACCATCTAAATTTACAAACATCCTTTGATTCCCATCACAAGCAAAGCAGCTAAAATCCGTGTCTTCCCATCCTGGCAAGAGATACTCCCACCTTCACGTGGTTCTTGCCGGACGGTTAAATATTTAATTTTTTAAGTCCTTTTATGACTTAAAATCTTAAATACTTTAACTGACTAAGTGGAGTCCCTTTTCATCAAATTTTATTAATTCAAATTGTCTTTTATATTAAGCAATTAAAATTTCACTTAATAAGAAATTGCCCAAATACATAATTTTTATGTTTTAGATCATATAATTTACTTCCAACTATTTATTAGTAATTAACAGTAAAACTAGTGACAATTTAAAAGGAAGGGCAATAATAATTTTTTGTAAATATGTATATTTATTTTAACATTGTGATTTTTATTTTTGCAGATGAATCCAACGCGAGGTGCTAATGAAGATCAGAAGATTTTTGGGGAATTATTGGCAGTATCTTATTTGGTATTTCAGCGGCGAAAGAAAGTGAGTTTTTTTAATTAATCTTATACGGTTGCTATATATCAATACTTTTTTTAAAATTTTAGCACTGAGGAATCAGCACCAGTAAATTAGGTAAAAACTATAAAATCAAAAATACAATTTTACGCTTATATGGTATTCCTTGTTTCAGACAGTAAAAACAGTTTATACAATAGTTTAATTGAGTGAAAGAAGAATCGAATCGTGACAGAAGAAAAACAAGATCTTTTCTAATCCACCCCGTGATGAGGAAGAATAAATCGGATTTTGCAAGACTTCACTAGTGAATTTAGCATAATTAAGCAAGTGTTGCAAAATTTTGTCGGTGTTCTTCGAGAAGAAGCAAATCGAGTTTTATAAATTTCAAATTGGCATAAATTTTAAACGTTTTTCAAATTCATAATTCAATTTTTACAATCATAATTTTGCTTCGGTGTAAAAACCCTTCACAGATACGTAATTTATGTGATATTAGGTAATGTTAATTTAAATTCTTTTTTAATGCTCTCCTACTAAAGGAAATAAGCACCAAATTTTAAACAATTTTTCAAATTCATAATTAATTCTACAATAATAATAATTTTTAATTGGCATACATTTTAAACATTTTTCAAATTCATACTTAATTTTTTTAACTAATTCTACAATAATAATAGGTAATTTCGAATTGGCATACATTTAAAACATTTTTCAAATTCATTATTCATTTTTTTAACTAATTCTACAATAATAATTGGTAATTTCTAATTGGCGTACATTTAAAACATTTTTCAAATTCATAATTAATTTTTCAACTAATTCTACAATGATAATAGGTAATTTTTAATTGGCATACATTTTAAACATTTTTCAAATTCATTAATAATTTTTTAACTAATTCTACAATAATAAAAGGTAATTTCTAATTGGCATACATTTAAAAAAATATAATTAATTTTTCTAATTCTAAAATAATAATAGGTAATTTCGAATTGGCTTAAATTTTAAACATTTTTTACATTCATAATTCATTTTTTTAACAATTCTACAATAATATTAGGTAACTTTAATTTTGCTGCGATATAAAAACACAGATACGTAATTAATGTGATATTAGATAATGTAATTTTAAATTCTATTATAATGCTTTCCACGTAGATTACTAGAACCTTAATCCTGTTACAACGGCGAAACAAAAGTGAGTTGTTTTATCACTACGCATTTTTCATCTACTAACAAATATCTGTTCTAGCACCAAAGAATTAGTTCATAAAGTAATATGCTCTACAAAAGGTAAGAGTAAAAACTCGTAATACTGTCATATTTTTACTATTACTATATTGTTTGTTTCAGAACGTAGTCCCACCGCTTCAATACCGGTTACACCACACATCAACGTTGTTGAAGAAAGAAACAAGCGAACAGTGAAGAAAGAACACATTCTATTTCCTGATGAAGAAGAAGAAGAAACAAAACATTTAACAGCCCTTTAGAACAAAAACATTTGGATAAAAACAAGGTAAAACATCTCACTCTTATTTATTTCTTTTAATTTTAACTTTTTTTAATTTTTCAGTGCAGTTATTATTTTTTATAGTTTCCCGGACAGTAAAAGACAGTAAACATCAACGCAGCTTCTTCAATAGTGTTTTGACCAAAGAAACCAGCGCCTGGACAACCAAGAATTCTCACTAGTAATTTCCCACTGCTTATGGTGAGTTCTATAAAATCTAATATCATCCCTGCATATGTAAGATATGACCTAATTTAATACGCTTTAAACCATAGTTTTAGTACTAACCTCTTTAATTTCGAAATTTCAATATTTTAACAATAAGGAGTAAGCAAGAAAACCTTGTAGTTCAAAAGTTTCCTATTAATTCTATCATAACAGAAGTGCTATGATAACCTAACCTAACTTCACTAAGCGAAAGAAAACCTTGTAGTTCAAAAGTTTCCTATTAATCCAATCACAACAGAAGAGTTTTTAAAATATCCGTGTCTCCCTATCTTGGCAAGAGATACTCCCACCTTCACGTGGTTCTTGCTGGACGGTTAAATATTTAATTTTATGACTTATAAAAGTGAAATATTTTAACTGACTAAGTGGAGTCCCCATTTCAGTATTTTTATAAACAAAAAAATTCTCTCCATAAGATAGGTAATTAAAATTTTACCGGTTAATCATTTGGTTTTGTTAAGTTTACAATATAATATCAATTGACACAACTATAGTTTCGACCTTTGCAGGTCATTATCAAGGCTTGAATTTAATTGAATTAGAAAAAAATACAAGTTATTAATAACTTATAGGTGAGATGTTAAATTTTGATTAACCTTATTGGAGAAGAGATGATTTATTAGAGAAGATTAACTAAATGATATTAAGTGTTGCTTTGTGGTGAGTTTTCAGAAGAGGTACATAATATTATAAGAGCTTAAATAATGGCGAAGAGATTAAATCAGTTTTTTAATTAAACCAATCAGTGTTAATATTCTTACTTTGTCGGTATTTCTCTAATGACTATAAAAGAAGATTAGGCCTTTGGCCTTTATTGCAAAACAGTAAAAATTTCAATTTATCAATATGTAGAAATGAATGACTACACTCTAGGATGTGATTAGAAAAAGAACTTGTATGTCTAAGTCGAAATGCTCTAAAATGTTCATTGAATATCTTCTAAAAACTCCTACCTGATAGCACGTATGTGCTATTACATTCGGAACATGAAATTTGATATACTCGCGATTTTTTAATTGTTTGAATTTGATATTTCGCGTTAAAAACTATATTTGAAAGTTTATTCGCTGGTCTAAAGCAATTTGATGATTTTTCTAAATATTTTCGATATTAAATTTATTAGTTGCCCAAAATAAGTGAATGTTATAAATTTTGCATTAGTTTGATCTATAATATTTGGGTAAATATGATAAAGTTTTTTTGTAAATTAAATTTTGATTTAGAATAACTGGAAAGCCATTCTCCTTAGCTATAGAAAAAAATTGTCTAGTTCTGTCGCTCTATTTGAATCAGATAGAGGAATTACGAAAGCTGTATGTACCAATGGCGCTAACTTGTGAAATAGATGATAATTTGAATTATAGAGAATTGTAGAATTGACGTTAGTTAGGTTTTTAAATATTTCGATTAAAATTTTTTACCACGGGTTAAGTGAGAATTTAATTCATCGTATTTCGCATTGATTTTTGTTATTCTGATGGATTCATGTGAGGTCTAGGCAATTGATTCTATTGTCGTTTTCTGTTTCTGCTGTGAATATTAATTTTGGATGAACACTATTAATTAAGTTTAAAAATGGTGATGTGGCCATCATAATACTTTCCCTATTATTTTTGATGATGTTTTACTGATTGGACGGTGGAATAGAGGCCACCCACCCACCCTACATATGCATATAAACTTTAATTCCTTATCGTCTCGCGGTTTCCAATAAAATTAATCACAAAACTTTTTGAATACAAAAGAAATGAAAAGGGTAAAATTTTTGAGAGGGTAAATTAGTAAAAATTTGATGCATGATGGGCGGGCAGACTTTAAATCTAAATTAGATAAGAATAGCTATAGAAAGTAATTTATATTTAAAGCAAAATTTTGATTATGCTTTGTTTTTTATTACATACAAGGTTTTACTGTTTTTTAAGCAGCAAAATCATCGAAGATTAGTATTTAAAGTTATCATGTATATGTAGGGTGGGTGGGTGGCCTCGATCCCACCCTCTAATCAGTAAAACATAAGCGAGGGTTTTAATTAAAAGTTGTAAAATATAAATAAACACAAAATAATTGCAATTTTTAGAGATTTATTCATACAAATATTTCACATAACTTTTGATGATGTTTTACTGATTGGAGGGTCGGATAGAGGCCACCCACCCACCCTACATATACATATAAATTTTAATTACCGATAGTCTAGCGGTTTGGAATAAAATTAATTATAAAACTTTTTGAATAAAAAGAAATGAAAAAGGTAAAATTTTTTAGAGGATAAATTAGTAAAAATTTAATGCATGATGGGTGGGCAGACTTTAAATCTAAATTAGATAAGATTAGTTATAGAAAGTCATTTATATTTGAAGTTAAATTTTGATTTTGCTTTATTTTTTATTACATAAACGGTTTGCTTGTTTTTAGCAGCAAAATCATCAACGGTCGGCAATTAAAGTTATTATATATATGTAGGGTGGGTGGGTGGCCTCTATCCCACCCTCCAATCAGTAAAACATAATCGAGGGTTTTAGTTAGAAGTTGTAAAATGTAAACAAACACAAAATAATTGCATTTTTTAATTGATGTATTTATAGAAATATTTCAAATAATTTTTGATGATGTTTAACTGACTAGAGGGTGGGATAGAGGCCACCCACCCACCCTACATATACATATTAACATTAAATACTGATCGCCTTGCGGTTTGCAATAACTTTAACTACAAAATTTAAATAAAAGAAAATTGACAAAGTAAAATTTTTGAATGTGTAAAGTAATAAGAATTATATACACGACACGTGAAAAGGCTTTAAATCAAGATTAGATAAGATGAGCTATAGAAGGTCATTCATATTTAAACTTAAATTTGGATTATGCTTTGTTTTTTATTACATACAAGGTTTTATTGTTTTTTAAGCAGCAAAATCGTCAATGGTTAATATTTAAGTTATTATGTATATGTAGGGTGGGTGGGTGGCCTCTATCCTACCCTCCAATCAGTAAAACATAAGCGATGGTTTTAATTAATAGTTGTAAAATATAAATAAACACAAAATAATTACAATTTTTAGAGATTTATTCATACAAATTTTTCAAATAAGTTTGTTGATGTTTTACTGATTAGAGGGTGGGATAGAGGCCACCCACCGACCCTACATATTCTTATAAATTTCAATTACTGATAGTCTCGCGATTTGAAATAAAATTAATCACAAAACTGAAACGAACAAGGTATATTTTTTAAATGTACAAATTAGTAAAATGGGTGGGCAGACTTTAATTCTAAATTAGATAATAATAGCTATAGAAAGTAATTTAAAATTAAAGTTAAATTTTGATTTTGTTTTATTTTTCATTACATAAAGGGGTTTGATTGTTTTTATCAGCAAAATCATCAACGATTAGCAATTAAAGTTATTATGTATATGTAGGGTGGGTGGGTGGCCTCAATCCCACCCTCCAATCAGTATAACATAATCGACGGTTTTAGTTAGAAGTTGTAAAATGTAAACAAACACAAAATAATAGCATTTTTTAATTGATGTATTCATAGAAATACTTCAAATAATTTTTGATGATGTTTTACTGACTAGAGGGTGGGATAGAGGGCACCCACCCACCCTTATATACATATAAATTTCAATTACTGATAGTCTAGCGGTTTGGAATAAAATTAATTACAAAACTTTTTGAATAAAAAAGAAATGAAAAAGGTAAAATTTTTGTGAGAGTAAATTAGTAAAAATTTGATGCATGATGGGTGGACAGACTTTAAATCTAAATTAGATAAGATTAACTATAGAAAGTAATTTATATTTAAAGTTAAATTTTGATTTTGTTTTATTTTTTATTACATAAAGGGTTTGATTGTTTTTAGCAGCAAAATCATCAACAATTAGCAATTAAAGTTATCATTTATATGTAGGGTGGGTGGGTGGCCTCTGTCCCACCCTCCAATCAGTAAAACTTAAACGAGATGATTTCAAATGCTAAAACTCTTGCTGGAGTGTTGATGTATGAAACTACTGGCCGAATTAATTGATTAGGTTTATTGGTTATCATTAGTCCATAGAGACGGGGTGCTAAAGAATTTTGTTGAGAATTAGGAAAAAATATATTAAAATTGGATATGGATAACAAACTTTTTATTTAATGTTGAAAAATTGATGTTGGATCTTTTTTTTAATTATTAGTTTTTTTGGCAGTTATGAAGGCGTACATTCTAACTATAACTAAATAACTTGATTTTTCTAATATTATTATTAACGGTCGCCACCGCCATTTTCATTTGCTAACTGTTAAGAGGTAACATTTAATTCAATGCTTTTATTTTTAACAAAATATTTAATGATATTTCTAAGTTGAAATGATTGATAAATCACAATACACATTCTGATACCATTTTATAAACAACAGGCGATCTTTTATAAAAATAGCACACTTCGCTGCTTGTGCGTGTGGTGAGGAGGGGGGTATTTTCTTTAAAAAGGCCTTCCTAAGCTGTTAAATATTTATTCCTCATTCGCGTCTGATATCGTGGGCTCCTTTTCTTATTGTAACTGGATTTCTTCAAAATCCAATGTAACCCCAACTGGAGATCTAAATCCACTCCTATCTGGGTTAGGAAATCGATGGATATTAAATCAAAACTTTCGATAGACAAAAATATGTTAGGGTTGCTAATGGCGGTGGAATGTTGCTGTCAGTACCGTTATTACTAATTCTCTGTGTATCACCACTTCTCTACATAATCACAAGCTATTGTGATATTCATATCTTCATCAAGGTAGTTGGCATCATGTTTTGTCGCAGATTGGTGTTCTCATTTTTTCGTTAATGAATGCTTATTTGGTCTCTCCCAGAACAACTGAATTTTATTCTTTAGTGGAGGACGAATCCTGCATTCTCAATAACAAGGTTTTTTAGTTTGGTATGTGTAAAATTTAAGTAAAAGTAGTTCGGATCCACCTTTCATGAAAAAAACTATATTATACGTTTTCTTCTAACCGTTATTCTTGGTGCAGGGGCTTTTTATACAGCTTCATAAATTAAATTATGTCACATAACAAAAAAATTAACTAAAAACTAAAAATCGAGAAATTCTTTTATTTACTTTTAATATTAAAGTATTCGTTAAAATTATATAATTCTGCTTCCAGCAAAAAATCATAAATTGCTGTTTTATACTTTTGAAGCGAATTTAGTCTCTTTATACACATTGGTAGAGCGTTATAGAATTTAATGCATCGATACCTTGCATTTCGCTCAGTTAAAGTGAGCTTGTGTTGCGGGTATACAATTTCTTTATTACGAGTAGGAAATTGTCGGTTATCATTAGTAAAGGAAATCTGTTTATTTTTGAAGACAAATATTAAACACTCGTATATAAATAGTGAAAAACTGTTTGCATTCTATTTAACTTAAACAGTCCTCGGCATGACGCTCTACATTTTAGCCCGAATATGGTTCGTATGCATCTTTTCTGAAGTACAAATAATTTCCCTATTGGTGTGCTATTTCCTCAAAAGATAACTCCAAATCGTAGACTTGATTCGAAGCACGCATAATATATGACTTTTGTTGACTACGTGTTTAAATAAGACTTGATATTATACATAATATAGCACATTCTCGCTAGTTTTGTTGCCAAGTAATCCACGTGCGAGCGCCAATCCAAATGTTCATCAATCTTAATCCCTAGAAATTTGATATCAGTTTTTAATTCGATTGTTTCATTTTGTAAAACAATTTCTTCAGGTATTCTGATTTTTTGTTTGAAATATCATTGCTTGTGTTTTTTCTTTGTTCAATATCAGCATATTTGTAGAAAACCAGTCACTTATATTACCATATGTCTGATCACACCTTTCCAGCAGTTCAGAATATGTTTTTGCTGATATTAAAAAAGTTTGTGTCATCAGCATAGTTTGTTATGCAGTATTTGTTATTGATATTTAAAGCGTGTATGTCGTTTATGTAAATTATGAGCATAATTGGTCCTATAATGCTGCCCTGGGGTACATCCACACCCTCACAGCATTGTATTTCTGATTTAAACAATTTGCCATCTTTCCGTATTCCAACTCTCTGCTGTCTATTTTATAGATATGACTTAAACCATGATAATACGTGTCCTCTTATACCATACCACTCTAATTTTTGTAATAATAGATGATGATCAATTGTGTCATATGCTTTTGAGAGGTCTAGAAATACCCCAGGCGCAAGATATTTACTCTCAATTGCCTCATTAATATAGTTAGTGAACTCAAAAACAGCACTATTAATGGATTTTCCTTTAATAAGCGCATGCTGAGATTCACTAAAAATGCTACAACTGTTTAGAAATGCCATAAGTCGGTCACACATTATTAATTCAAATAATTCTGAAAACGACGATAAGAGATTAATTGGTCTGTAATTATCCATCACATTAATGTCTCCTTTTTTATGTAAAGGTAATATGAGGGCTAATTTCAGATTGTCGAGAAAAAATCCCAATTTAAATGAATTATTAATTTTTAACATTAATACATTTGCAATTGTATCAATGACTTTATCAAGTGGTTCGATATTTCATCGTCACCACTGCTCTCCTTATTTTTTATAGCCTTTTTGCTGTATTTATTATTTCATCTCTAGTTGTAGGATGTAGTAGCATTGTTTTATCATTACATGTAATGGTATCCCTTAAATTATGCACAGTGTTATCATGATTTGTTTTCATTTGTCTCGCATTGTTTAATAAAAAAATATTATAATCTTGTGCAATATTGATCGGATGGCCGCCAATAGTCTTTTTATTATCAACATTACTTGTAATTTGTTTATAAATCCCCCACATAGACTTTGATTTATTATCTGATTTTGTTATTTTATTATCATATTTAGTTCGTCTTAACAACCTTAGTATTCGATCATATTCTGTTTTTTTTTTATTTTACCGTCCCCGACGATTACCTTTTATAACGGATAGGGCTGGCCGATCTCTCACTAGTAGATATACGACAGCGGCGCAAAACCCTATTGGCGGTGATAGTTTGAACAGAGGATTTTGGGCAATTCTTTATTTATCGTAGCGTATGGCTTCCATAATCTCCTTCATTTCCCATAATGTCGTGGCTATATTTTTTTTATTTATCTTTCGGCGCTCCTCAATAGGATGTCCTAAACACTTACAGAAGTCGCACCTGGCTATAAACTTTTATTCCATCTGGTGAACCTACTGTGTTTTCTTAATTTGCGCATCTAACAGTCAAAAATTTTACTGTTTATTGCAGTTCGATGAATTCTGTTCCTTGATAGATTTCATAAATTAAAATTAACATTTTTTATGGAAATTTCTGATTCAGTTGTGCTGGTAGTGAACTTTTTACTAGAACAAAATTACAGGTTAGTGTTGTGATGTGATAAAGATTTCCATGTCAATCTTCTAGGCTGATTGTCTAGGCCCATATTCATACAATATTGTCCGCCTGTTTTCAAATGTGGATGTTATCCTTTATTTCTGTCCATCATGTATTGTCAATTGGATTTGTGATATATTTTTAATTTCTCGCAATTATATACAAATTTAATGAAATCAGAGGGAGGTAGTAAGGTGTTGTCCACGTGGGAGCGGCTTCCTTGAGTCTGGTCAAATAGCGACCATCAGACTGGTAATCTTTTAAAGGGGCTTCACCAACAATCAAGCGAGGTTTTTCTAGAAAATCTAGGCTGAATTCTTCTTAGAACGCGATAACACATCCCGTCTAATCGACCTAATTAGATCTAAAGATAGATATCAATGGCTTTTCTGACCCCGTAAGAATGCGGAACAGCCGTATTTATACAATCTCTGGGGTATAGTTCTCCTTACATGTGTAAAAGAACGCAAAATTGTTGTTGTGGGGGTACGGTGGTTGCGTAAGCGGGGTAGCATGGGGGGTAGTGCATAGGGTTTTGATGCTAACGCGTCTCTCTGCACGTACCTATTATAAAATTAATTTTAACTTTTTTATAACGCTTTACCTTTTTCTCTAAGAAAATGCGCATAAATACATATAAACAACAAATTTAAAAAAACAAAAGAAAAGTTTAGATAAAGGAAGTTCAACAAGTAATGATGATCTTCAATTCATTTAATCTTCGCCATGTGATATGCATTTAATAGGATAGATAGGTTTTGCACTTAGATCATTTTTCGTACTAATAAGAAGTTAACACTGTGTTTTTACGTGCATCAAAATTATCCATTTCTTAGTATGGTATTTTTCTTAACAGTGGAATATTTTACTTTATTATAAAACCAAAATTGTTGGTTCAATGCTTTGTATTTATTGTATTTTCATCTGTACTCAATTGAAATGCTTCTTTAGATTATTTTGTTTTATTTAAAGTTAGTGCGTTTATATACTTTCATATTTTTTAAATGTACGATTAGTTTTTCGCACAAATATTTAAAAACTATAGTTCGACGTTGATGGCAAACTATATTTACGTCTTGTTACGGGATAGATTTCAAAGGAAGTATTATTCCATATTTTTACTATATTGTGGGCGGTGTGTTTATTTTAGTGTAAGAAATTCGCAAAAATGTTTCCTTTTTTTGAATTTATAATCGTCTTAATAACTACATCTCCTCCTTACTGTTGAGTTTCTTTCAGTAATGTTTTCTTATTGCCTTCACTCTTCTTACATTCTTGTAGGTTACAAGAAATGGCTCTGTATTCTCTGATTTTGGTCTCGACAAAATTTGATCATATACACACAAAGAAAAAATATCATATACTTAATAGCCGTAATAGTTTTGCAGAATTTATTACAACAGAGTTTTTAAAAAATGCCTTTTTTGATAATGAATTGACGTTGTTGGATTTAAAAATTACGTAAGTTCCTTCTAGTTCGGAATCAGTAGCATCGAGTCTAATGCTAAGTGCTAGCAAAGATAAGACTTTTAGGTCAGTATTGAGAGTACCTTATTTGGTATTCTAACTGCAAAAGAAGTTACGTCGCTTAATTATAAAAACTTTTCCATAAAATAACCAATTGCTTGATTTTCAGCACGGAAGTAACAGTGCTAGCACTTTAGATCCGTCGAATCACAAAGGTAATATTTAAATTAGTAATATTTTTTTAAAGAAAGTTACCTGTTCAAAATTTTCTGATTTGACTAAATAATTTGATTGAATTTGTGCTACAAAAATATAGTATATTTATTTAAAATCAATACACAATTATAATACAAATTTATTAGTTAAATTTTCAATATATTAACCTTCTAAATAACACACTTCCTCTGATTCCAATCCCAATGAACGCAGTTGAAAATCCATGTATTCTTATCCTGACAAGAGATACTCCCACCTTCACGTGGTTCTTGTCGGACGGCCAAACATTTAATTTTTATAAGTCTGACTTATAAATATTAAATGATTTAGCTGACTAAGTGGAGTCCCATTTAATTTATTTTTATTGAGAAAGTTTGCCTCTAAAATTACATAATTAAAATGTTGCTAAATGAGATCTTGCCCAATTACATTATATGAATAATATTAGATAATTCAATTTATATTCTAGCATTTAAAAACAACACTATTGGTAACTTAATAGAAAGGGCAAAATTCGGGTTTTGTAAATATTCTCCATTTTTAATATTGTGATTTTTATTTTTACAGATGGGTCCAACACGAGATGCTAATGAAGTTCGGAATAATTTGGTGATACATTAGTACCTTAATCGGTGTTCCAGTGGCGAAAGAAGTCAGTTGTTTCATTATTATGTATTTTCCATCTAATAACTCATATATTTACATTCAGCATTGAAGGATTAGCAAGAGTACATTAGTTTCGCCAAGATGTAGAGGTAACAATTAAAAGCAATATTTTATGTTTTCCTTATATTATATTTTTCGTTTTAGAAATTAGTTAAAAATTAGTGCAAATAATAAAAGACAAAATAAGTGGAGAGGGTAGAAAAAACAAAGTGTCTATTCCTCTCCCTAATGAAGGAGAAATAGCCGGGTTTTGCAAGACTTGGATAGTGAATTTAGCAGAATTAAGCAAGTTTTGCAAACTTTTGATAGTATTTAAGAAGAAACAAATAAGGGCTTACAAAAATACAAAGTGACACAAACTTTAAAAGTATTATATAGTATAAGTCGTAATTTAATTACTTTTAAGAATTTCCATAACACTAAGTAACCTGAAATTTTGCTACAATGTAAAGTAAATATTATGTTAGGTAATGTAACTTATTATTAAGTAATGTGAAATATAAACTCTTTTATAAAGAGGTAATACTGTGTATATAATATATTTCGTGGTCAGCACCTTTCTAAATGGAGAAGGAACAGTAAGTTGTTACAAATAAGCATTTTTATTTTAATATAGTGATTCCTAATTTTACAGATTTAGATAAATGCAATCTTTGGTTTACGATTTTTTTTACCAACATTGCTACCACATCATTCGTGCTAAAACGGCGAAACAAAGATAATTGTATATTCCAACACCGAATTAGCTGTATGATTACTTTAATTCCACCGAAAGTTAATGGTAAAAAACTAAACTTCAGCTTTATGTTTTACTATAATTATATTTTTTGTTTCAGAACGAAGTCTCGCCGCTTCAAAGATGGTTGCAAAACAAGTCAACGATGTTAAAAAAAGAAAAGTCGACAGTGTAGAAAAAACAATCATGATATGAATAATACTCAAAATGAAACAATTGCTCCTTTAAAACGCAGGGTAAAACACAACTTTTATTTATTTATATATTTTTATTTGTTTATTTTATTTACAGAAGGTTAGTATGATGAAGTGAGATTTTTTCTATAATTTCACAGATTGTAATATTAAAGGTCGCATCTTCAGTAGGGCTCACAGTTAAGAAAGTAGTTACCTGCACTAGGAACTTGTGCTGCGACAGGAAGCTTCTAAGGGTGAGATCTATTAAATATAATATCCCCACATATATAACCACCTTTATTAATTAGTAAACTTATTTATTGATTAAACCATATTTTAGTACTAACCCGTTAGTTTAATTTAAAATTCTAACAAATAAGCGAATGAGAAACCTCCAATTCAAAAACTTCCCGTCATTCCTATTCATTAATTTCTTAAATCCGTGTTTCCCTATCCTGGCAAGAGAAACTCCCACCTTCACGTGGTTCTTGCCGGACGGTTAAATATTTAATTTTTTCAAGTCCTTGCGTGACTTATAAATCTTAAATACTTTAACTGACTAAGTGGAGTCCCCCTTTATTTATTTTCATTAACATTGACAATCAAAATAACCAAATACAAAATTGCCCGATTGCATAATATCAATAATATTAAGTGATTAAATTAATATTTTATATTTTTTTAGTATTTAAAACAACACTAATACTTCAGATGGCTCAAAAGAAGGAGCAACGTCGGGTTTTTGTACATATAGTCTGTCCGTTGGATCTTCCGTCGTACGTCACTAACGATCGCTTCAAAAAACGACGAAAGTTTTACAGTGCGTTATTTTTCTAACGCATTTGGTTTACTTTATCAGACTGAATGTTTTTGTGTCGTTTCTCGAAGCGATATTTTGTGACGTAGGACGGAAGATCCAACGGATCGACTATATATATAGTCTGTTCGTTGGATCTTTCGTCGTATGTCACAAATTATCGCTTCGAGAAACGACGTAAAAACATTCAGTCTGATAAAGTAAACCAAATGCGTTAGAAAACGATCGCACTGTAAAACTTTCGTCGTTTTTTGAAGCGATAGTTTGTGACGTACGACGGAAGATCCAACGAACAGAGTATAGATATTTATATTGGTGAAGAGTAACACTTGTTTTGTTCCATAATTTTTTTTCTTTTCAGTTGCCTGAAAATGCTTGGCTTATACCGAAACTGACACGTGACACTAAAAATAAAAATATTATGGAACAAAACAAGTGTTACTCTTCACCCAGTATTAATATTTAATAAAATACTGACACAGTATAAGGTTTCAAAAATATTTGTTTACTGCGTCAGTAATATGGAGTTTCAACCTGTAACAGTCTCATCAAACCAGTATTTAATATTAACATCTGTTTCCATCAAGAGTGTAGCCCAACAAGCATTAACTTTATATACATATTTTTATTAACATCATGATTTTGTTTCAGATGATTCCAACGTATGATGCTGATGGAGAATATTTTTAAGCGAAACACTGGTGGTACCTTGTTCGGTGTTCCGTCGGTGAAGGTTTGTGAGTTGTTTTATTATTACGCTTTTCCATCTAACAACGCTTCTATTTATTTTCAGCACTGGATATCAACCACCAGTACATTAGGTTAGGCCCAACTTTAGGTAAAGATTTTAAACTACTACTTTAAGTTTCGCTTACATCGTATTATTTGTTTCAGAAATTAGTTAGTAATTAGTTTAATGCAGTTCAAGAAGTAACAAGTCAAGTCCATAAAAATACCATCTCTCTATTCCACCTCTTGATGAAGAAGAAATAATCGTGTGTGTATAATAAATTAAGTTAATAGTGTTTAAGAAACAGAGTTGCTAAGCTACTTAAGCTTTAAATCATAATTTAATTTTAATCATTTCTATAATAATAAATAAGTGTTTTGAATTTTGCTACAGTGTGTAATAAATATTAGGTAGTGCTGATCATATTAGACTATATTAGGTGATGTGAATTTTAACTTTTATAATAGTGTAATAACATGTATATATTCTACACCCAGTTTTCAAACTCTTAAATCGACGAGAAACGGTAAGTTGTTGGAAATAAACATATATATATATTTTTTAACACTGTGATCCTTAATTTTGCAGATTCAGTAACGTGCGAAGTTGAGAACCTTATTCGTTGCTTCAACGCCGAAACAAGGAGATCTTAATTCCAGCACTTGAAAGTTAAAGGTAAATTATGTTTTATGTTTTAATACTACTACAATATCGTTTGTTTTAGAACGAAGATTCGCCTGTTGCGATCGACCCATCCTGACATAGACCGTATTCGAAAAAAAAAACATGCTTAAATGGAAAACCAGGTAAGAACTACTATTATTTATATATACAACATCCTTATTACAGTCACTTACATAAAAATTATAAATATTAACAGATAGGGACTGTCTGGACTATTGACTTTAGGGGACTTTCTGGACTATTGACCTTACGTCTTTCTGCCCTGTCATTACAAAACACTATTATTTATTTATATTTGTTTTAACATGTTTTTTAAAGTTTTTACAGACTCAATCAGTGAGATTTGTTTTAAAATTTCACTGGTTGTTGAACACCCCAACCTGCTCAGACTTTAGAACATAGTTACCTGCACAGCCAGGGATTGTGTTGCGGTGACAAACTCATAATGGTGAGTTCTATAAACTTTAATACACCACTAACCTCTTATCATTAAACAACCTTCAGTTCAAAAACATCCCGTCATTCTCATCCCCAAAAAAAATCCGTGTCTCCCCATCCTGGCAAGAGAGACTCCCACCTTCACGTGGTTCTTGCCGGACGGTTGAATATTTCAGTTTTACAAGTTGACTTGTAAATCTGAAATTATTTAACTGACTAAGTGGAGTCGCCCCTTAGTTATTTTTATTGTATGCTAGCCATAACACTAGGTTATGAAGCAATTCGAGTTTTAGAAACATGTAATCCCTTAGGTTTTAATTGAATCAGTAGTGGCTTTATTTTATTACTGTTTAACAATATATATCTTTGTAATGATAGTAACTGCAAATGTGCAAAGTTAAAAACCTTCCCAAATACGTAATGTGTGAAATATTATGTCATGAAAATTTAAGTTCTAATTTTATAGTACACTTCTATCGCAGGCTTACTGGGAATTCAAGAGGGTGGTAATGGTGAGTAGTTTGTTAATTAATATACATAAACATGTTAATTCTAATATTGTGATTCCTTTTTTTTACAGATATGCGAGTGTTGGTGTTGAGAATGTTTTTGAGCCAACATTATTGGAGTTCCAGTGGCGAAACAACGTGAGTTCTTTTATTATTATTTCATTTCTTTATTTTCATCACGTAAAAAAAGTTATTTTTTTACTAAGTAAAAGTATTTTGATCTATAGTCCATCCGTTGGATCTTCCGTCCTACGTCACAAAATATCGCTTCGAGAAACGACACAAAAACATTCAGTCTGATAAAGTAAACCAAATGCGTTAGAAAAAGAACGCACTGTAAAACTTTCGTCGTTTTTTGAACCGATAGTTTGTGACGTACGACGGATGATCCAACGGACAGACTATATATATTTATTTTTATATTAAACTTACTTGAAAATGACAAATATTACAAATCAATCAAATAAAAAAAGCATTTGCAAATTTTGGGCAAAAATTCACAATTACAAATCGCGTTCTTCCACTCAAACCCTCCCTCATCTATGATGCTGAGGGCGCAAATATTCTCTTGAACGCCCGGATTTAGATATTAAGTATAATTTATTTTATCCAACATGCTAACAAAAAGATTCTAATATTCTTATATAATAATTTTGCAACGCATTTAGAAAGGCTTGAATTCACAAAAAATGTGTTCTTCCGTTATCACCCTTTATTCTTCTGGTGGCAATTGCTCCATGAAGACTCTATTGATGATGATTCACCAAATATTTTGCCAAATATGGCCTTTTACTTGCTTACAAACCCTACTTTTTTTTATGCGTTGTTAATATTATATCGTTTGTTTCAGAACAAAATATGGGCCGGACATTTCGGCAGTGTTAACCCATGAAATTATTTCCTCTACTATTACTAAAGGGAAACAAGATTTGGACAACGAATGGAAAACAGGTGTTCCAAGTTCCATTTCCTATTGAAGAAGAAAAATCAGGATTTAACAAATTTTCGACACTGTTGAAGCAAAAAGTTTTCGCATTTAATCAATTAATCATTACACCACCAGAATATCCTCGACGCAACTATAGTTTTAAGTTTAAGGAAAACAATTGTTTGTGCAAGCATGGAATAAGTTAACCTTAACTTAAATTTTAGCTTTGCCTTTTTAAAATTCGCAACTTTCGCATTTGTATTATTATATTACACCAACAAAAAACGGATTGTTAGTAGATTAGGCTATAGTTATTTTACGAGCTTCTTTATTAAATTTTTAAATTCAGCAAACGAAATCCTTTTATTTAAAAAAATCCCATGATTCCGATCATAGAGTGGTAAAAAAATCCGTGTCTCCCTATCCTGGCAAGAGATACTCCCACCTTCACGTGGTTCTTGCCGAACAGTTAAATATTTCATTTTCCTCCTATGACTAGTAAATATGAAATATTTTAACTGACTAAGTGGAGTGACCTTAAATTGTTTAACAAGTTCTGTTTGTAATTATAAATGTTGCCACCAAAAACCATCGTAATGTAATATAAGGTGATTTAATTTCTTTTTCAGAGTTGATATTGATACAGCACTCATACTTCGGACTCAGTGGTAACTCAGGGAGGCGCGCAACTGTAAGTTGTTAATACACATTATTCTAAGATTTCTCGAATGACTTTCTCATTTATCACTTGATGAAGCATTTTGAAGTATTACTGATGAAGGTTGTAACAATTATGTTTACAGATATTTATCACTGAGTAGTTTTGACAGCAATATCGGGCCATTTGACATCTTGATTCCGAATTGAATGGACGAGGCCGTTACTTGTTGAAACTTCATTATAATCTCTTAATAAAACACTGGTATAGCGTGAGGTTTTAAAAATTAATTTTTGAAACCTCACGCTAGACCAGTGTTTCATTAAGTCTTTATTACGTGTCTTTTTGGTGAGTTTATTTTATTATTAAAGTATTTTGCATCTACTAACTCGTTTCTTTATTCTTTATTTCTTAGCATCGATGTACCAGCATCAGTACTTAGAACCCATCGAACTCTTAAAGGTAAAATAAGTTCTACTTTATCATTAGAATAACCGTTACTATATGATTAGTTTATCATAAACACTCAAAATAAACAAACAAAAAAATGTTTGTAGTCTTAGTAAGACTCATTCTTATAGCCAGAGAAGTTGTTGCTTCAAATTAATTTGTTTTGTAGTCTTAGTAAGACTCACTGTTGTAGATTCACGAAATGTTTTCGTATTTTTAAATTTATTACTAATTCTTATAGATTTACATTGTTAGATTTTTGTGTTTTTCTAATTAAAACTGAAACACTTACTTTGTTCTTCGGCTAAAAGACTTAGCAAGTGTTTTAGTTTAGTGTAAAAAAAAGGTTCTACTTTGTTACGATAATAGATTTTTTTTTAATTTTAGGAATGAAGTCGCGTCCTAAAATACTTTTAGAGTAATAATTTACAGAAGAGAGAAATCACCAGAGTATGTGTTCAATTTCCTGTTGAAGACCACAAGGGTTTACAAGAGTTCGACGATGCAGAAAGGTAGATATGTTTAAATTTTAATTTCCTGTTGAAGGATAAACACTTAAACGAAACAAATACTTTATAGAGTAAATAAAAATACTTTCGACGTTGTATAATACCACAATTTAAAGCAAAGTATTTTTATATGATGAATTAAATTCTCATATATTTAATTTACTGCTCACTTAACCCATGGTGAAACATTTTTGAAATATCTTGATTACAAATTAAAAACACTTTGTTTGTTTGTTTTTAATTTCTAATCAAGATAATTGAATTCTCATTTAATCCATGATAAAACAATTTAATGTTAATTAAAAGATTAATTAAAAAACTTGATTTTGTTTCACTATTTTCTAAATTTAAAAATAAAATAGTGAAACAAAACCAAGTTAAATAATCTTTTAATTAAAGTATTTTTATTTACTCTCTAAAATATTTTATACTGAATTCAACAATAAAAAAAAACAATTTCTGTTTCTTTTAAATTTTCGCAGATTCATCACAGCCACCAGTAACGTCTAGACATTTGCCACTCCAGGCAAAATCACATCAGTGAACTTAATGTCAGTCCAACCAATTTGGTGCACGGCCCGGTACACGTGCTGCAAAGCGAAGTTCTTAATGGTGAGCCCTCTAAACCAACATAAACCAGCACGTATAATTAAGCCAAAATACTAACACGATTTTTCTATAGTATAATTTGAAAATGTAACACATGAGAACCTACAAATCTAATTACAAACAGAACAGTTAAATAATTAAAGTATTAATTCCTTATAATACGTTTTGTAAATCTTAGATATTATTTTTTTAACAATGTTTTTTGTATTATTAGCTAATAATAATTTTCTAGCACACTTATATCTGTAATATTTTTTGTTTTATTTTCTAATAAGGGTGGATCGATATTGACAGTCTCAGCGGCCATGTTGTTTAGGCCGCATGTGTTAAATAATAATAATCTTTTGTTAAATAAAAAAATATAGTTATTAAATTCGTTAATGTTAAATACGCGATTGTACATTGGATATTTGGCTATAAATAAATTGACGGAATGTATATCATCGATACTTCTTCTGCTACTCTCTTGATGGAACCAAATTTTCAAATTGGAAGAAGTAAAACTCTTTCTTGATTAGAATTAAAAACACTTGGTTTGTTTTACAAAAAAATCAAGATAGTTCAAAATTGTTTCACCACGGGTTAAGTGAGCACTTAATTAAATATATAAAGCAAAACTCTTGTTATGTTCCATACGTGTCAGCTATGTGAAAATAAAAAAATGGAACATAACAAGAGTTTTACTTCTCCCAATTTGGAATAGTTATCTCCCATAGAGATGATATGAATTGCTCATCAATGTCTTATGATTTGATCTATACTTTTTCTTTCGGATTTTGGAAGTCGTAGATCTATGCCAACAAACTGCACTCATCCGATGATTTCAAAGTCAATCAATCAACTTTAATGATTGTTGAGTTACGTGAAGATGTACTGTACTATAAATGAAATTTCGAATCTTTCATTTATAGTTCAATCAATCAAATTTTGTTTGATCAATATTACTATACAAAACAGCCGCACACAATAAAAAATAATAATTTAATCCCTCTCATATAATTCAATATCGGCCCACCTTTTTAGAACCCTTTTTTAAAACATAAAACATAACTGTACTAATCTTAAATATGTATTTATGTAAGTTAAAAAAATGTATTCTTGTCTCTAATTAATATTTAATAAATAACGTTTTTTATATGAAATACTTTTTATTTTTTATTTACCCCCTAACGTTTCAAATAATTAATCAACAATCAAATTAATTAATTAATCAATAAACCAACTCTGATGTCTGTTAAAACTAGAATCTAAAGCCATCAAACGTAAAATTATTCAATTCCAAAACAATACGTAATTGTCGAAGAAACTGATGTTTATCGTATAAATTGATCATTTCAAATATTATGAAAACGAAGTTCAATTTAAAAAAATTAAAAAGGTTCCGAAAACGCACCGAGAGTGGTTAGAGAAAACATTAAAGTAATTTTAACATTCCTAGACCTCATCGAATTAACATTATGTATAAGTTAAAATTGATTTTTAAACTATCACATTTAAAAAAAATTAAATATTTAGTTCTAAGTTTTCCGAATCGGTCAAGTTTAAGCGTTATTTGGAAATAAATAGGGGATTCAAAAATATAAATATATAAGATCAAAAGGATTTCGTGTAACTACAATCGAGTAAGTATGTTTTTTTTTTTCACTAATATAAAATCATAATCATAAAATAAAACAATAAATTGATAATCAAATTCAAAACGTAATAAATGATTAATAAGATCCTTATTTTCGCTTTGATACAAATCAAACCATTGATAATGGACACTTTGTGTCCGAAGTGTGCATCTGGATAAAAATAAAATATTGAAGAAAGGTTCTAAGTGTTTTAATCAAAATCAATAATATTAATATTGTACCAAAAATTATATTTTTGAAGAATATTTTTTTAATTTTTATTTTATTCATGCAAAACCAGACGTAGAATTATTATTTTTTTAATACGACTAAAAAAACCCACTCCCATTAATTCCAAATTATAAATTTTAACTAATTGTCCCTTCTTTCATTGAACAAATATTTGCACAGCTAAATTCCCCATAATTCAATTGTTCTATTATATACTTGTTTCTCATTCACGTGGTGAAACATTTTGTTAATATATAGGTTTTATAATTAAAATCACTTGGTTTGTTTCACAAATATTTTTTTTATTTTCAACTAGGTTTACCTAAAATTCATAAGGATGAAATACCAATGAGACCAGTAGTTTCATATTTATATGCCCCAACTTACAAATTATGCAAATTTCTAAATAACTTAATTCCGTCATTTATCAATTTCACGCCCCAGTATTCAATAAAAAATACAATAGAACTAGTAAATAAGTTAGAAAATGTTTCAATTTCCCCTAATTCAAAATTAATATCATTCGATGTGAAAAGCCTTTTTACGTCAATACCGATTAAAGAATTAAAACTCATTTTAAATAAAAAGATTGAAAAATCACCTAATCCAAATAATCATAAAAAAGAACTCACAAATTTAATCAACATCTGTATTAATCAGTGCTACTTTGAGTTCAACAATAAGATATATACTCAATCAGATGGACTACCAATCGCCTTTCTCACCATTACTAACAGAGATTTTTATGGATGAATTTGAAAACAATATATATTTTTGGACAAGATATGTAGATGATATATTTTGCATATGGACAGGATCATTTAGACAATTAGATATATTCACAAAACATTTGAATTCATTAAAAAACAACATACAATTTACAGTTGAAAAAGAACAAAACAATAGCGTAAACTTTTTAGATTTAAATATTTCGAGAACCACAAACAACACATTATCATATAAAATATTCAGAAAAGAAACCTGTACCGATACAATTATTCCAGTCAATTCAAATACAGACAATCTAATTAAATTTAGTACTCTCCATTCATTTTTGCACAGATTAATTAATATTCCTCTTGGTAATATAGATTTTGAAAAAGAATTAAATGCAATAAAAATTATAGCTGTCAATAATGGGTACCAAGAACAACTCATTGATCATATGTTAAAAAAGAAAAAAACGTAAATCTTTACAAAAATACTTTTATAATGGGACAAAATTGGAAAAGAATAGTTGGAATAGATTAGAATACGTTAAACATCTCTCACAAAAAATAGAAAAGTCACTACAGGGAAAGAGTAATAACATCATTTTGACTAACTCAGTTAATTTAGGAAAATTGTTAATAAACAATAAAATAAAATCTAATATTAATAATAATAAGAGCGGAGTGTACGAGTTGAAGTGTAATGGATGTGATGCAATTTATATAGGACAAACTGGTAGGTCCTTTGAAGCCCGACTAAAAGAACACCGTAACGACATTTTAAATAAAAAACAAACCACGGGTTTTGCAAAACATTGCATCACATTTAATCATATCTTCAATTCAAAGGATTGTAAAATATTGCATTCAGGTAATAAGGGATTATTACTTACTTAACTACCGGGAGGGTCTTGAAATTTGTAAAGCCGTAAAAGCGGGAAAAAACGTGGTTAATGACAACGACGAGATTTGGAACTCCCCGATATTAAACGTCCTAATTACCGTCAATGTATTTAAATACCGGTAAAATTATTTTGTACATCATTCTTGATAATGGCAATAAGCCGAAACTAGTTGAAAATAAAAAAAAATTGTGAAACAAACCAAGTGATTTTAATTATACAACCTATATATTCAATTGTTCATTTTCTACAAAAATATTTTTCTCACCCCGCAAAAAATTAAAGTGTGAAAAAATCGCAAGTTTTTCGATATATAATAATTTTAACCAAGTTTCCTTACTTTCACAGAAAAAATAGTTGCATAGTTGAATTCCCCATAGTTCACTTGTTAATTTCCATCAAAAAATTTTTTCTCATCGGACCTCCCCCACCCCGTAAAAAATTAAAGTGTGAAATAAATCGCATGTTTTTCGATAAATAATTAATTTTAACTAAGTGTCCCTTCTTTTATGGAAAAAATATTTACTCAGATAAATTCCCTATACTTCAATTGTTCATTTCCAGTAATCATATTTTTCTCACCGGACCTCCCCCACCTCGTATAAATTAAAAGTGTGAAAGAATCGCATGTTTTTCGGTAAATAATCAATTTTAACCAAGTGTCCCTTACTTCATAGGTAATATTTATACACAATTGAATTCCCCATACTTCAGTTGTTCATTATCAACAAAAATATTTCTCTCACCAGACTTCTCCCACGCCGTGTAAATTAAAAGTGTGAAAAAGTTTCTCGATTAATAATTGATTTTAACTTCTTACCTTGTTTCATAGCAAAAATCGCCTATTTTTGCAAAAATAAATAATTTTAAGTGTTACTTCAATTGTTTATTTTCAAGAACAATATTTTTCTCACGTGACTTCCCCTACCCTCGTAAAAATTAAATATATGAAAAAATTCATATATTTCATAGAAAATATTTGTACACAGTTGAATTCTCCATAAAAATTAAAATCATACAAAAAATCACTTATTTCTTAATTTATTCTGGAAGAATAAAAGAAAAAAAAACAATTTATTACAAGTTTCTTTTTATTGAACATAAATCAATATTAACGATACATATTAACTCTTAGCTGCACCTGGGGGTCCTGAGGGACCTCATCCTTTCTTAAAAGTACCTTTTAATTATTTGTGTCTATTTATGTTTTTATTGCTGTGGCATTTAATTTTTTTATTAAACAATATCCATTATTTACATTAAAAAATCTTTTTAATGTTTAATGTTTATTAGATTTATTCAATGTGCTAACAAAAATGGTCTAAATATTTATATACATACATAACTTCAAATTAATTTTAACCGCACATGAAATGGACCGAGTTCACCTATGATGATCTTCCACTCTCGCCCAGAGTCTTCTGCATTTATCCATGATGCTGATTTTTTGTGGTTTTGCCATATATTTCGGCATTTTAATTTCAGTTTATGAAATTGTAGTTTCTGCCATACTGACAGTTTATATATTTGACTGTAGTTTTTTGCTAGAATATTTTTTGAAAGAAGCCCTTATACTGTATTTATTTTATTGAAATTTACAATTTCAAGTCTTCATATAACTAAATAAGAGTTTTACGAATTTTAAACGAAAAATGCATTTTAAGAATTTTCCTAACTTATTTTTTCAATCCTAGAGGGAAAAGAGTGAACTATCTAGTATGGCTTATTTTTCTAGTTCATAATGTACTAATTAACACTTTTGTACAGTTCTGTAGTCCTATATAGAGGATAGAAGAATTTTTTAAGCAATTTTTCAAGTTGGGGTCCTGGAAGACCCCTTGTGCAGTTATGTTACAAAATTGAAGTGGTGCAGCTAAGGGTTAAGAAAACTTGTGTCTTTATAAAATCTTATTGAAAAGAAAATTAGATCATTTTTGTTGAATATTTCCATGTTAAATATTGTACATATCCAACTCAGTTGCATCCAATAGCTTTGCTTGAGATTTCCTACAGTACTATTATTTGTTTTCCAGGACTGGAATATTTATTTTGAGTATGATTCGACTAATATTAGTGTGATCTATCCGTAAATCATCGTTTGACTGCTTGACATCGATCCCATTCCAAATTAAATGTCCGATTTTACGAGAGGAATTGCGAAATTATGATACGTTGACATCCTCTGCATGTGGCTCCTTTGTTTTTAGAAAACCTTTTTCCATAATTCGCTTGATTATAAGCTGCCTTAGAAGTCAATATAGTTGACATATTACTGTTATTTCTTCTGATGAGAGGCTCCTTCATTTTTAGATGGGCTTTACTACTGCTTTCTCCATATTTAACTTGCCATATTTAACTTCATTTTGCCAAAGAGAAAGAGAAATTATTGTAGACGTGGATTATCGCCCGCCCATATGGTTCTATTCATTTCGGTTTGTGATAAATTTATTTGATCAATTTGATGTACAGTTTTATTCTAGGAAATGTTAGATATTTTTACTTTCCCTATATAGTATATATAGGGGAAGTATTGTTTTCGTGCGTGAAAATGTCTGTGGGCGCTGTATCTCAAGAACGAATGATCCAATTGAGATGAAACTTTAAATTTAAGGTTTTATCGTTAAAAACTGGAACTGAAAATCTTTTGGCGAATATTCAAAAACCGGAAGTGGATGTTCACTCGAAGCCGTTTTTTGTTTTTTTCCGATATTTTTTTTAATATAAAAAATTTTAGAAAACTTTTCAAACAAAAGTTAAAGGGAATGAGAAAGTAAAAAAGTTTTATTAAAACATTCTTTTCATAAAATTCTTAACTTTCGAGAAAAAAATTAAAAATTGAAAAATTTGACATTTTTTGCCAATTGCTAAACTATTAGAGTAACATGAAATTTATTTAATAAATAAATGTAGAGAAATCAAAAATAAACAAATTATTAAGAACTGAAAAGCTTTTGATGAACATTCATAAATCGAAAGTTGATGTTTACTCGAAGTGTTTATTTGTTTTTCTCGATATTTTTTAAATTTGAAAAATATTACATAACTTTTCAAATAAAATTTAAAGGGAATGAAAAACTGAACAAGTTTTATTAAAATATGTTTTTCATAAAGTCCTTAACTTGCAAAAAAAAATTAAAAATTAAAAATATAAATCTCATAGTTTTCGAGAAAAATGTAAGGAAAGCACAAAGATGGCCACATCAACATTTTTTTTATGTATCATTACATTTTACAACTTTTAATTAAAACCCTCGCTTATGATTTACTGATTACGAGGGTGGGATAAAAGCCACCCATTCACCCTACATATACATGACAACTTTAATTACTAATCGTTTATAATTTTACAGCTTATAAAACAAATATATTTCCAAGAACTTTCTTCCATATTTCAAGCATTTTTTAAATTTTATTATTTGTTTTTTAGAAGTTTATTTTTTCTTTTAAAGGTTTCTAGAATTTTTAAAAAATTAATCCAACAAGTCTTAAAAATATATATCGCTGGTTCTAAATTTTTCAACAATTTCTTTTCTGCTTTTGACAATTTTTTCAGCTATTTCTTTACCAAATTGCTAAAATTTATTTTAATAAATTGTTTCAAATCTGTTTCTATCAAAAAATTCTTCTAGATTTTAAACATTTTTCAGCAATTTGTTTTAAAATTTCTACAAATTTTAAGCAAACTGCGAAGACATTTCCAGACTTTCCTTACTTATAGAAATCTTCAGAATTAAAAATTTAAAATTGCAAGATTATTATTTTAAGGACGCTATTTTTTTCTGGGTTTGTAGCAGTTTTTGTCTCTAATTTTGTTAGCATTTTAAAGCAATTTTTATTCTCTACTTCTGTCCTCTTTAAAATTTTTAGAATTTTTGGTAAGATTCTAGAAATTCCTAGCATTTTTTTTCAATATTTCTAAAAATTTATAAAATTTTCTTGATTTTTCTAAAAATGAAATTGTTACGAATATATACAACTTTATTGCAGTAACACATATTTACAAAAATAACATATATACAGTATGATTAGTTAGGTCTGGACTATCGACCGTAGGTCTTTCTGCCCTGTCATAAAAAAATTTAAAAAATATATAAAAATTGAAGCTAGTTGAATTTAACTGTCCGGATGATGCGATCTAATGAATTGATGAAGAGAGTTTGTGGGGTGTTTGTATTTTGTGGGGATATTGGGATTGCGGGGAATGCAGTATTTGTCAAGGAGGGTTAGCTTGGAAGGTTTAGTAGCAAATTTTGTGCTTATGGCTAATGTACGATGGGTAATAGGAATTATTTGGGTGGATTCGTAGAGTAGGTCATTGGACGGGTTATAAAGAATTTTTTTAGAAATTCTTGTTTCAAACTTCCTTTTAGATTATTTGAATTTATCAAAAATTTGCTTTTAATTTCTGTCCTCTTCCACATTGTTAGAATTTTCCCCAAGATATCTAGAATTTTCCAGCAATTATTTTCAATATTTCTACAAATTCCTAGAAATATCTCTTTTTGCCAAGAATTTTCTAGCAACTTCTCTTACAAGTTTCCTTTTGGGTTTCTAGAATTCTTCCACAATTATTACTGGATTCATAGAATTTTTTAGAAAAGAATCTTTAATTTTTTTTCTAACAATGTTTATTCTGGTTTTTTAGAATTTCTCTTGCAAATTTCAAAAAACTGTCTGAATTTATTTAGCATATTAAAGCCATTTTTTTATCTCTTTTTGAATATTTCTCGCAAATTTAATCCCTATTTCCTAGAAGTTTCTTCAAACAGAAATTTTTAATTTTTGATTCTCCAGAAATTTCTCTTCTCTTTTTTTGCATTTTTGTTTTCATTATTTTTGCAAATTGCAAAAACTTTCTAGAGATTTCTTGATTTTTCCTAAAATTCTGTTTTAATTTGTTGCGATTTTTTAAGACATTTCATTTCAAATTTTCAATTAGATTTCTAGTGATTTTTTGGATATCTCTTCTTTTCCAAATTGTTAAAGATTTCCAAGTATTTTTCAGTACTTTTGCTTAATATTTCTACAAATTTTCACCGTTTTTTCTTTAAGGTTATAAATTTTTTGAACAATTCTTTTCAGACTTTTCAGAATTTTTCAGCAGTTTCTTATCCAAATTGCAAGGCAATTGCATTAACGATTTTTAAAACCTTATTTAAGCAATTTTATTACTGAATTGCTGTTCTGTTTCAAACAATCATTTTTTTTATTCTTCAGCAATTTTTTTTCAGATTTCTGTTCCCTTTTGAATACTTAGACTTTGCCAGTAAAATTTACTTTTAAAAATTTCAAACAATTTCTCTTCAATTTACTAGGAATTTTTTAGCCACTTCTTTTCCAATTTTTTTTTAGGTTCGTAGACGTTTCCAGATTTTTTTTGTGTTCACTTTTAAGTTAATAGAATTTTCTCTGAAATGTTTAAAGTTTCCAGCAATATTTTGATTCATAAATTTCTAGCAATTTCTCTTATAAATTGCAAAAAGTTTTTACCAGTTTGCTTATTTTATTATATTTTACTGATTAGAGGGTAGGATAGGGAAGTTTAAAGTTTACTCACCTGTCATGCATCAAATTTTTACTAATTTACTTACTCAAAATTTTTCATTCAAAAAGTTTTGTAATTAATTTTATTGGAAACCGCGAGTCGATAAGGAATTAAAGTTTATATGAATATGTAGGGTGGGTGGGTGGCCTCTATCCCACCCTACAACCAGTAAAACATCATCAAAAATAATAGGAAAAGTATTATGATGGCCACATCACAATTTTGTCTAATATCTTTAGTTGTCCTCTTGAACTGTTATTTTTCATATATCATCTGTTGCTCTTCATTTTTTTAGAGAATATGAGAACATGTCTGATAAATGAATGATTTGTAGTTTGTTTGTTACTTTCCCTATATACAAAGTATATATAGCATTTTTGCATAAACCTCATAGTTTTCGAGAAAAATATAGGGAAGTACTATGATGGCCACATCACCATTTTGTCAATATGTATTTATGTATTTATTCTTTGTCATACTTGCTTAACAAACTGCAGTTATTACAAAATAGATATAAAATATTGAAAACATACAAACAAATTTTGACAGCAAGTTGAAGGGCGGAGTTCATTCTGTAAAATGTTCTTCCACTCAAACCCACGGATGCCCATTCCTCCACTGATTTATAAAACTGGAAATCAGCTTCAAAGACACTTTTAATGCATTAAAATGCTTGTATTTCCCAAATTTTTGGGATATATTTACAACGATTTGTCATTTTGATAAATCGTATTATTATTTTTTTTTTTTTAATAATAATAATAATAATAATTTAAGTTAAGATATTATACATAATAGTATTTATAACAACCTTGTATCAAGACTGAGCAACTTGCTCTTAAGATTTTGATTGGCATGTTGGTCAGCCCTAATTTACACCAAGAAAATTAGAATTAGCATGTTTAACAAAAATAAATAAAACTAACACTATACAAATAAATAAATAAATAGTAATAGTAATAAGAAATACAAAGACATACATATATTTTGTATTTCCCTTACATGGCCAGAATGATTCTTTCTTAAAATAATATTTTGTTTCAATCAACCAGGTGGACAGCGTTGAAGTGTCATGCATTGCGGAAATTAATTCCATAACTGGAATTATTCTTCGGTTCTTCAATTGAATTATACCAGCATAATAAAGTATGCGCTTAGACTCTTTATAGGGCTTACGTACCACAACCCCAGTAGCATCTAAATATAAATTCAATGGCTCTAATAAATACAATTTTGCAAAATTGATTTGCTCCTTATTCAAAATATGAATAAACAACGGTCGAACAATTTTGAAAATGTACTCTGAAGGATCTCGCTGTAATAAAATTAAATCAAATATATCGTCCCTGGAACGATCGCGTAATTTTAATTCGAATGATACGAGAGTTGTACAGATGTTGGACTTTATGACATCTTTTGGGTTGTTTAAATATGTAGATTTTGAAACCAGATCCAACAATTGTTTGGATAATGTTTTCTCAAATGTAGAAGAACACAGAGTCTCAATAAAACCACTTGATCCTGGATTTTCCGATCATATCTGTATCCATGTGAAGCTAAATACTTACTGTCATACTGCAAAAGTAACCAAAAAGACAATTCGACCTATAACTAAAGCGGGTAAGTTTAATTTATACAATTCTCTTGTAAACACTAACTGGAGCTTTATCCAGGAGATTAATTCTGATATTGAAATTAAATTTGATCAATTTATGAACACTCTGCAGCAATGTGTCAATGATTCGTTTCCACAAAAACAAATTATTGGCGAACAAAATACATTAAATATAAAATGGTTCAATAATGATTTGAAACAGATGAGGGAAACATTACTATTAATGCGAGATGCTAGCAATAGACTACCAGAAGTTAGAAGCAATTATATAAGATATAAAAGATCTTATAATTATGCTCTTAAGCAAGCCCGAATACACCCTAATCATATTTTTTTTAAACATTTTAATTTCTCACCGAAGTCGATGTGGATGATTATAAATGCTAGTCATAATAAAATCAAATCAAAACCTACCTGTGATATTGATCCAAATGATTTTAATGTATTTTTTAGTAGCGTTGCTCAGAAATTAATTAACAATCTACCTAATCCCGAAATTGATCCATTAATGCTCATGCTCAAATCCAGCCCAAATGTAAATATGCCGTATTTTTCTTTTAAAGAGGTCAGTTTTATCGAAATTAGGGAAATAGTGAATTCAATAAAAAACACAAATTGCAAAGATATTTATGAAATTACCGTTGACATTCTTAAAAGTGTTTTGGATGTTATCATAAGCCCTCTTACAAAATTAATTAATAGTTGCATTAAGTCAAGTATATTTCCTAGTGCGCTAAAAAGGGCTTGCATTATCCCTATACATAAAAAAGGTGATACATGAGATATGCATAACTATAGACCGATATCACTACTACTAGCTTTATTGAGGAAATACTGAAAGGATTTGAGAACGGTATGTATTCTATTGCAACCTTTTTAGACCTCAGTAAGGCTTTTGACTGTGTCCCGCATGATGTTCTCCTGCGAAAACTGTACTTTTATAACTTTTTGCCCTGCAGTTGCAAACTTATATCATCCTATCTAAAAGGTCGGTTCCAAATGGTACGAGTTGGAAATCGTTGTTCCACATACGTACCAACTAACTTTGGTGTACCACAAGAGTCCATTCTGGGTCCCTTAATATTTCTAATATTTATTAATGATCTTCCCAACATTTACAATGATTCATTAGCTTTTCTATATGCAGACGATACAACTATAAAATCTGCATCACATAATCTTCAATCTACAATGGACTTAAATGCGAATTACACGTCAATGGCTAACATCTAATATGCTGACATTAAATGAGAGCAAGACAGCAAATGTTATATTTTCATTAAAACCTATTCATTCTTTTCCAATAACGTGCTCAGGCATATACGTTCTTAGGCATATACGTAGACTCTAAGTTAACATGGAATGCACACGGGGATGAGCTTGCGAAAAAACTAGCCAGCAACATATTTTTACTGAGACGACTTAGTAATACACTGCCTAAAGTAGCACTTATATCAGCTTATTTTTCTCTATGCCAATCTCAAATTTCATATTGCATCTTAGCTTGGGGATATAGTGGAATTATTTATCGAATATTTAGGTTGCAAAGAAGAGCTTTCCGAGTAATATCTAATTTACCTAATAGAGAGGACTGTAAATCTAGTTTCGCGCTTTTGAAAATATTAACCTTACCTTGTATTTATGCACTAGAATGCTTGATATATGTCAAAAACAATAGTCATCGTTATCAAACTCACGATCAAATATATGAGTATAATACCAGGCAAGCAGATAAACTTTACCCATCCTATCTTAGATTAAAGAAAACCCAAAATGGCATAAATTTCTATGGTCCTAAATTATTTAATTTGCTACCTAATAAAATAAAATGTCTCCCATTAAAAAAGTTTAAAGCTATCTTAAACAATATGTTATTAAGAATGCATTCTATAGTATTCAGGATATATTATCAAGCAACCTGCGAGATTTCTAACAAATTTTAATATTTTTACCAGATTTTAATCGGTTTCGTACTTTGTATTTCGACTAATTGTATATTTTGTATTTTACTGTTTGATTTTTATCTTTAATTTTTATCCACCTAACCGCTATTTTACGTGTAATTTACTTAATTAGGCACTTATTTTATATTTATATTTTGATCTTTAATATTTTGCACTATACCTTATGCTCATTAGCAGTTTATAGAATCTAAATCATCTACTTATGTATCCAATTGACCCGTGTAACTTTGATTGTCCAGTTTGCACACATGATAGTGAGAGTATTTAACGCTGCTTTTTATTTCGCATTTTATCTTCATTAGTGCCTTCGATTCTAGAGCGTTCAGCTTTGTTTCTTCGATGTGACTTCATTTGCCACTCATTACTTTTCTTGTCTTGCGTTATCTCATTTTATTTCATCACTGTTTTGGTCTGATATTTTATTGCTTTTATCAGCTAGGTTTTGTTGTGTCCGATTGTTTATTGTTTTTGTTTTGCTCCATTCGCATAAACTGTTGTTGTTTCTGTCAAGGCTTTTTGTGTTTTTTCCACTTCCTTGGTTTGCTTGAGGCTGTTCACTTCTGTTTTTAAACTTTTTACTTCATTTTTAAGTCATTAATATCACTGTATAATGTCCTGGTTTGATATTCTACAAACTTTTTTTATAATATTTTCAAATTCCGCACTTTTTAGAAAGGTTAATATTTCTTTCCCTTGGTTGCGAACTTCTGGAGCCATTTTAGGCATACGTTTACGCGTGAATTAGGCACGTCCGTACCCTTCGCTGGTCAGGCAGTAATAGGTAAAGAATTGTTAAACACTTGGTTTGTTTCACTGTGTAACAATTCTTAACCTATTACTTCATTATGTTTCACCAAGATAAATGAGAAAATTATTCAAAAAAAGATTGGGAATTGATAATACGTTCTATATCGGGAAATTTATTGATGTTTACTATTACTGATTTAGTTTCCTCTTTGGTATAATGGATCTCTATTCTAGAAAGAGCACTTGCTACCTTATTTTCTTCACCTGTTTTGTAAATTATTGTAAAATCGAACTTCTACTTTCATTTCTGTCAAAGCGGGTTGTGTTAGGTTTCGATAATTAATTTATATCCAAAAATAGCGTTTGGTTGAGTATAGGATTGCAAAAAGTTTGGTTTTCAATTGTGGAGTATTTTTATTTTGACGAAATTAAGAGTTCTAAAATAATAAGCAATTGGTCGGTTTGATTGAGATAAAATTGATACATTTAACGCATAACTCAAAATCTTTAAACAATGTAGATATTTAAATATTGATATTTATTTATAACGTTATGGATCTGTTGATCCCATCTTAAAAGTCTATCAACTATAATGCATACACATGTTATTGATTCGCTTTCACAGATATTGACAAATTTATTTACTCGTAGTGGCCCTAAGTAATTGGCATAAGATGTAAATGGCAAATATTTTGAATTGTTGCATTTATGGTTAATTTGCTATTATCAAGCATTTTTTTAATTAAACAAAAATCTGATTCAGATTTCGTTTTTAAATCAGGCCAGGTTTTATCACTAGAAAATTACGGTGTCGGCAGTAGATCTTAAAATATGTCGTGCAGTGCTCAATTAAAAAAACCTGGACCAAAAACTGAAGACAACTTATTATTAAATAGAATGCTTTCCCTCTAAAACCGTATTTATACAATTTGCATAATAGTTTTTTTTTAATGAGTGATGAAGATAATTTAGGAGATTGGTCTATAGTTAACAATTTCCAATTTACTACATTTTTAACCAATGGTTTAATTTATGCAATTTTTAGTATTTTCAGAAATTTTCCAGATTCAATGTATTTATTAAAAGTATATTCTAAACGGGGAGAATTTAATTGTGAATTGTAAATAATGAATTATTTATTCACAATTCTCATTAACATTAATTTATAATCTAATGTTAGTAAACTTAGACATGATGTAATTACTTTCTCGCACCAATTTATTTGACATGTGCTTTCTTTATAAACTTTTAAAGAGTTATTTTATTTGTCTTGTATTCTTTGTTAGGAAAGATAAACTTTGCGATTCAAACATTTTTACATTATTAAAATGTAAAAACTACAAAAACCAACTAACAGTTAAAACAACTACTCCTCGTACTAAAGCACCGCCAGGTATTGAATTACATAACTGTTAAGACAAATATGATGTCCATGAGCGTTTCTGCACTGTGTTTTACAATAAATGTAAAAACTCCAGTTAACAGTTGGACATCATATTTGTCTTTTTATTAATTTTCATCATTAATAACTGCACTACAAAATTTTAATATTTAATTTGCATATTTAAACGCTGAGAGCGGGCGATTATCTGTGGTGATATCGTTTTATAAACGCGTCTCGAAATTCGAACATCGGCAATGGATCAATTTTATTTGGAATTGATTCATTCTCGCAGCGGCCTTTCAACAGAAAGGACGAGCGTAATTTATGACATAGCTGCACTGATGAGCTGTGATACAGCGAAACACGTGTCTGCAGATAGTCATTGCATAACACTTTTCGAGAAGCGGTTAAAAAAATGATAACACCACAAAATTGTTACTTCGTGCTGAATATCAGTTCAGACATGTAACGACAGTTAACAGTTATATCATTCAATGCCTGGCGGTGCTGTAGTGCGGGGAGTAGTTGTTTTAACTGTTAACTGGAGTTTTTACATTTATTGTAAAACACAGTGCAGAAACGCTCATGGACATCATATTTGTCTTTTTATTAATTTTCATCACAAATAATTAAATTTGTGGTTAATACATAGTGAATTTTTCAATTCAGTGTAAGTATGGGTTAACACGTAGTAACGGTCGGAACCATTCTCTTTTACATAACTCTTAGTTGTCGTTACATATCTAAAATTACATTCAGCACTATGTAACAATTTTTTTGGTGTTACCGTTGTTACAATAAACCTTTCTCATATGCTATTAATCTAAATGTAACGTTCTATAATGTTTAATTTAGTTTTAAATAATTAATTCGGTTTGTTTATTATTGATTTATTCCTACGATATTATTTTCACTATTTCGTTCAGCCTTGACACAAGATTTCGATCCTTTTTGAATTAATACCTCGATACTGCCTCCACGTTGCGCGCGCTATAATCCTCTCTCTATCTCTTTCGTTCTTCCTACCTCTCATTCCTCCTTTCCATCTCTGTCTTTCTTTCTGTTTCTCCTTCTATTGTGCACACCTTCTCGCCTTCCAAATTCTACAGAATACCGTTCGGCCTTCACGAAATGTCCGATTCTTATTGGTTAAGCGGAATCATCATTCGCAGGTAGGCGACGTACCGTCAGGTGAGACGAGGTATGGTGGGTTGAAATAAAAGAAGTCAGGGGGGCCATTTTGAACACCCAAAAATGGGTTTCTGTCGTTTGAATTAAATCCAAGATTTACCTGGAGGTCGATCCAGTTCTTATTATAATATAATTTATGGAACGTAAATTAGCAAGAAAGAAACATAATTAAATAAGTAATTATGGAGGCTTTCACTTCGTGATACATTTTGATAATTCACAATAAATACAGCAATTAATATGATGAAAAGCTGAAGTTGCCGAAACTATAGTTACAAGTGTAATTAAAGAAGTAATTCCGACAAAGTTAATTGTTTTATTTATTTTGAACATAATTAACTGCTCGTTGTCCTACATTCTTTATTTGAAAGGATTTAGGCAGTACGCGAAGAAACATATCAAATTTAAATAAGTTTATGTATATATTTTATGATTTATATTATTTTTAGAATTATTTATTACAGTTTAAATTAATTAGTGGGGTGCGGTGACCTAGTGAGTTTCCAGTCACAGGCGTCAGGATCATGGGTTCAAATCCCCGCTGGAAAAATGGCCGTGCGAATGTATGTGTCGTGTATTTCCATCATATTCAAATGAATATTATTCGGAGTAGAAGGCCCAGAAATCGGTACCCTGACAACCCCAATCTAAAATATAATTCATATAAATTACGTAGAATTAGGGCGCCAAATATTCAATATTCTAAATGTTTACAATTCGGTCAAGCGGACAATAACTGAAACTCTTATAAAACAATAAGCAAAAAAATTCATAGCGAACACTCTATAAAAGACCCATGCTTTATATTAAATGTATTATTGCTTGTCGACAGAATTTTAGAAATTGAAAAATAAGACAATGATGGTGGTGTAAATTCATCTGAAACAAAGGCCTTGCCAGACCATCAATTTGAAATAAAAGACTTTGGCCTGACATATACATATAAATAACACCATAAACTAAAATTCCTTATTCTTGCTATAAAGTACCAACCTTAATTTAGATATCAAAATTTTATGACGTTTCGTTGACTATAGAGTAACAATCAAAATTTTATGATGTTTGGTTGACTCTATAGTCATATATATATAGCTTAATTTAGTTAATTTAGATATCAAAATTTCATAACATTTCGTTGACTTGCGTATAGGTTATAGTTTTCGAATTGATGCTACCTACCTCTGGATTTATTTTTGCTATGGAAAATAATGAATTTGTGTTTTGATTAAATATTGTTTCCTGATAGGAAAAAACACTGTTGAAGCAAAGGCATGGATTGATAAATGTTAATGCATATCTGCCTCATCGAATTAAACCATTAAATATTGGTTTGCTGAGTTTCGACATAACCGTACGAGCATAAAAGATGGACCACGTTTAGGAAAACCAAATGAGAGAGTTACCCCAGAAAGTATCTAAAACAAATCAGTGAAATCGTGTTGAATGGCAGCAAAATAATGTTGAGTGAGTTAGCTACCACCATAGGCATCTCGAAGGACTGCGTTGGTTATATCACTCATAACTAATTCCACAGGAAAAGGCTTTGCATACGTTGGGTTTTTTGGTAGTTCACTTTCAGACGAACGTAATAATAATTTTGTGCGTCGATTTATGGCATTGGATGAAGCATGGATTTATCAATACACACTAGAGTGTAATTGGCAGTCAGCGGAGTAGTTAGATGCGCTCGAAGACAGAAACAAAGTTTTGGCCAGAAATGTTTGCGATGCGCATGACCTACTATTCATTGATTATTTTAAACCTGGTCAATAAAGAATATTATTGTGCATTACTTGATTTAAAGAAGACTGTGGTGTCATCTGCATACAAAATTATTGACCCATGTGATGATTGAGAACGCAAATCATTTATGTAAACTAAAACTAGAAGTAGGACCAAAATTTAGCCTTCAGGAACATCATGCGTCATATATTTTTCTTCTCAAATTGAATTGTTAATGATACTTTTTGCCTTCTAATCGATCTGTTCTTCCTGAATTATCATTTGTAAATTAATCGTTATTTGCTCATATAATACATATTCGAATGTTTCTGAAGGGGTTGGAAGAATACATATTAAATGGTAATTATTTATCCTTTTTTTAAAACTGGAATGCATTTTGTAATTTTAGGCTATATGGGAAAACTCTCGTTTTATGTCTAAAGCAATTTTTATTACTTCTAGATTTAATCCGTTTATATATTTATTCGATGTATTTTCTAATTTGGATATAACATCACGTACCTTGGTCGTAGATACTTCTTTAAAATCAAATTTTGTTGTATGAGTGAAATTAATGTTAGATCTTAACATGAAATTTAGTAGATGGTTATTTTGTTTTGGCATATTACTGTTTCAGCAGCGTTTGCGAAAAAAACATTAAACTTACTAGTAGTTATATATACATTGTTATTTACTCTTTGTTTATTGTCGACTTCTGATTTTATGAGATTCCATATCGCTTTGGAAGAATTTATCGTTGGCTTCTTTTGTTCCTCCTTTGTGCGATTTTTGTAAGCGATGTTGAATTTTTTATACTGAGAAACCGTGTATTTTTATATTTTTTTTGCTTATATCCCTAAGTAACTGTACCATTTCACTTAATTGTTTTAGATCCGAGTTTGAATAAAAAAAACGCCTTAATTCAACTCCTCTTGGCCATAACTCAGGATTTTCCATTTCCTGCAATTTATTGAAGGTGGATATTTTGAATTATGTATATTCTTCTGGCAGTCAAATATAAAAATATTAATATGTTTATTTTATTTTCTAAAAATTGTTATATTAATGTGGTTTCTAGGGACCTCAAAACCGAAAAAAATACTATCACACTTTCCCGTGTTGTATATAGGGAAAGTAAAAAAATGAGTTTATTATTGTTTTTATTAATTGTCGCTGTGGACAGTTTCGGTGGTTTGTTCATTCAATTAGGGAAATCAGTGCGTTTAGACAATAGATTTTATCTTAATGGTGTCTCTATTCTTAATGCGAAACTAGAGGATAATAAACTCGGTAGTAATATCACGTTTTCCTGTCTTTCACTGCGTCGATGAGTCCCAAATAGGTCTAAACCAGTCAGTAACTGTTTTTGACAGAGAAACAGTAATAAGTAGAGTTAGTTACAGGCCACCACTCACCTTACACTTACAATAAATATTAACCTTAAAGAAAAAAAAAACTCTAGTGTGATGTTGACCAAATTAAAAATTGTTTTATAAAATTAATACTTCCTAAGCTACACTTTTCATGGAACTAGGTTTATGTTTCGAATTTTACAATTCAATTTCAAAGAAGTAAAAGATTATAATCTTCTTTGAAAATTCTAAATATATGTCAGGAAGCTGCAAATAAAAACATGGAACACAAGTGCATTCATCTAAAAAAAATTAGTAAAATCTAGTTTGATCAATTTTTCTCAAAAAATCTTTCGTTTTAGTATAAAAATTAGGGGTGGGTTAAATGCCACATTTAAAACCCTTTGATTATTAGGTTGAGTCTTAGTTATTTCGATGCCTACACTTGTATTTTAACCAACTATATTCAGTCCAATCATCTAATTAATAATACCATTTGACAGGAGACAAAACTAATTAAAGATAATTGGTTTTATGAGGTAAAATCTTAAAAGTTGACTTTTGTCTACTACAAAAGAGTGGAACATGCAACTTAATATTATGTAAAATCTCAGCTGAATCAATAGAACCGTGTAGTACTTTGTATCCAAAAACAATGCTCGATATGTATCGTCGGGATTCAAGAGATTAAAAGTTAAACTTTTCAAGTAACTTTGCATGATCGAACCCCATAATAGGATAATAACCTTCCGACTTAAAATATAAAAATTTTAAAAATTTACGTTGAATGCCCTCAACCATGTATTTCTGCTGTTGAGTTTGGGGAAACCAAATTAAGGAAGCAGATTCCAACTTAGACCTCTCATAAGCATTATATAAAGTAATTAAGGTATTTATATTTTTAAAACTTTTAGTATTACGATATATGAAACCAAGAGCTCTTAATGTAAGGGTTCATTAACTTCACCAATGTGACAGTTAAAAGTTAATTTCGAGTCAAAATGAACACCTAAATCTTTAAATGTTGAAACATTTTCAATTATAGTGGCATTGATTGAATAACTGAACCTCACAGGATTAGTTTTTTCTAGTAAATGACATGAACTTGCACTTATTAATATCCAGTCCATTTACTTCACACCATGTAACGACCTTACCAAGCTCATCCTGCAAATACAAGCAATCATTGTGATTGTTGATTTTCGCATATATTTTGAGATCATCCGCATATAAAAGATGTTGACAGGTCAATGTTGTGGAAAGATCGTTAATAAATATGTTAAAAAGTAAGGGGCCTAAAATGGATCCCTGAGGAACACCAGACGTAGGGAAATAAGAACTAGATTTAAAATTATTGACAGTGACATACGATTCATATTTACTTAAGATGACATTAGAGAGAGAGATGAATTGCAAAAGCTAAAGTTATCCAACTTAGAAATCAAAAGATCATGGTTAACTTTGTCGAAAGCTTTCGACATATCCGTGTATATGACATCAATTTGACTAGAGGAGTCAAGAACTTCAGCAATGTTATGAGTAAGACCAAATAGATTAGTTACTGTCGAGCGATTAGGAATGAATCCATGCTGATTATCAGAGAGATATGGTTTAATATGAATGTAAATCTGGTCATATAGCACACGTTCAAAAACTTTAGCAATATGTGATAAAATTGCTATAGGTCGATAGTTATTAATGTTGAGAATATTGGCACTTGATTTGGGTATTGGACAGACTGATGTTATTTTCAATTTATTAGGAAAGGTAGAAGTTTGAATAGATAAGTTAAAAATAATTGTAAGCGGATAACAAAGAATAGGAGCACAATCTTTTAAAATAAAAGCAGGTATATTGTCATCACCGGAGGAAAATTTTTTAGGAAGTTTCTTAAGAATGTTATAAACAACTTTATCAGAGACAGGAGAAAAGGAAAAACTTGGAATATAACTGAAATTAGATAAATAAACATTTTTAGATGGGGAAACATGAACAGATTAAAAAAATTACGAAAACCATTAACAATCTTTTCAGGGTTGTCTAGTTTGTTATCATTATCTGTCAATGGCGAAGGAATTCTGGATGTACTGTATCTCTTAGAGGTTATGTACGTCCAAAACTGACCTGGGTTTGAAGTAACTTAATTTTCAATTGTGGACATGTATGAGTTATAAGCAGATTTGATTTTACGTTTAATTAATGCTCGGAGGTGTCGAAAATTAACTCTCACGGATATTGAGTTAGATCTGAGCTTAGTTCTAATGGTATTCTTTTCTTTAATTAAATGTATTATTTCAGAATTATACCAAGGCGGATACTTTCTTTTATTAAATCTAAAACATTATTTGAAGAATTTCTAATTGTGTTATATTGTCGAAGGCCTAGAAAAGTACAAAAAATAGAAATAAAGGTTGCTTTAGTAACAAAATTATTTAGAGAATTTGAAATTGATGGAAAATTAAAGTCGCCAGCAAAAATAATGTTATCATTATCAAAATTTAGTTGAGATAACAAATTAAAAAATAATTTAACATCATCAGTAGTGTCAAATCATAATCCCTTTTTGGGACAAAAAGGCCATATTTGGCAAATCATTTGATAAATATTCATCAAGAAAGTCTTCGGGGAGCAGTACCTGCCAGACAAATAAAGGGTGAGAATGGAAGAACACATTTTTTGTGAATTCAAACCTTTTCAAGTGCGATCGAAATTTTTGTAAAGACATATTATGTATAATATTGGAATACTTTTGTTAGCATCTTGGATAAAATAAATAATACCTAATACCTAAATAATGAGCTTGATTTTAGTTTCAATTTACATACTGTAATGTCTATTATTGGCACGTGTAATTTAATAAAATCCATGGAAATTATATAAACCTTAAAAAAAATACGAACCGCTATCAACACTCCACCACCCTTCGATCTACCAGTCGTTACATTATCACGATCTGACCTAAAAACCAAATAAGATTAATTAAATAATTCACTGCTGCTCACAGGAGATGTTAGCCAGGTTTCAGTAAGAAGTACAACATCATGATCACAATCACTAACATTAGAGAAGAAAGTATCGATTTTAGTATTTAATCCACGAACGTTTTGATAAAAAACTGAAATATTTCCAGAGGGTAACGATTTTCATGCAGAGTTGGTAATGACACGAGGATGCCCCTTAATGAATTTAATAGTTATATTGGTTTCGCCGCCCTGCTGCCTTAGTTTCAATTCAGTTCGTGCTGCATTCAGTAATTCCATTTGTTGAGGAGTACGATCAGGTCCCACTGGAATATTGCCTAAGTCTATACTCTTGCAAATCTTTAGAAAATTACTGGCATTGAATTTACAATCAAAGCGAAGCTTAAGGGGTCTAGATCGTGATCCAACTTTACCTACTCTAAATAAAGATATTTTAGAGAGTAAATTAACAGTACTTAAGTCAGTGAAAGTATTTTTTAAGTGTTCTAAATCCTCCTGTCGTCTAATCAAATTCTTCAATTTCCCGAATAATATTTTCAGTGGATATTTGCGATTTTGCAAAGAGATGCCGTTTCTGCTTTCAGAAGTGCATTTTCCGCCTTTAATTCGGACACTTGCTTAGTAAGAGATGAAACTGCCTGCGTCAATCTGTTGTTTAATTTCAGCAGAGAATGGATCAAAATAGCTCTTAAAAATATTATTAATTGCCTCAACAATTTCAGATTTTAAAGTACTATCAAGTACTTGTTCAGTTCGATTAGAATTCGAGGGACTGTTCATTAAATTACGACAGGAAGAGCAAAACCACTTACCATCTCCAGATTTTAAACAGTGTTTAATTTTATTGGGTGCTATAAACTGGTTGCATTTTATACAGTTAGTCATATTGAGTAGTTTTAAATTACTGAATAGGGAAAGGAGGAAAAATGAAATAAACAAAAACAAAGTAATAAATAATAAAATGTATTAAAATCCTTTAGTTCGTTGTAGAAAATTAAATAATAAATTTAAAAATACGAAAACATTTCGTGAATCTACAACAATGAGTCTTACTAAGACTACAAAACAAATTAATTTGAAACAACTACTTCTCTAGCTAATACTTCGACAGACATTGAATAATACAAATTAATTTGCGTGTTACAAATAGTACAACTATCAAAGCAACACTAATTTGAATGAAATTATTTCTGTTGAACAAACTAATAAATGATAAAATGTACTTTAGATTGTTTGCTTTTGCTAATTTAATTTAATGAAATCAGTTTAAAATTCATTTTTCATAATTTTTCATGTTAGAGTTACATTTAAACAATCTAAAGTACATTTTATCATTTATTAGTTTGTTCAACAGAAATAATTTCATTCAAATTAGTGTTGCTTTGATAGTTGTACTATTTGTAACACGCAAATTAATTTGTATTATTCAATGTCTGTCGAAGTATTAGCTAGAGAAGTAGTTGTTTCAAATTAATTTGTTTTGTAGTCTTAGTAAGACTCATTGTTGTAGATTCACGAAATGTTTTCGTATTTTTAAATTTATTATTTAATTTTCTACAACGAACTAAAGGATTTTAATACATTTTATTATTCAATTATGCTCCAAGTGGGTATTTTTCCTTAATCCCGAACGTAATGATTTCTGTAGAACTCACTAATCCACCTCAGGTATAAAATCAGACCTTCAGTCGATTATATTTCATTCTTGTGTCAGTTGCCGTACATATCTGAGTAAGTTATTTATATTTCATTATATTTATTATCATATTTCATTATATTTATTTTAGTAAGTGTTTTTATTTGTATTTAAGATCAATTTTATAATAAAGCTGTACTGAAGAGAGCGAAAGTTCGAAACACGTGTCTGCAGATGATTATAAACTTGAATGCTAGATTTTTTAATTGCTTTTGCTAATTTAATTTAATGAAATCAGTTTAAAATTCATTTTTCATAATTTTTCATGTTAGAGTTACATTTAAACAATCTAAAGTACATTTTATCATTTATTAGTTTGTTCAACAGAAATAATTTCATTCAAATTAGTGTTGCTTTGATAGTTGTACTATTTGTAACACGCAAATTAATTTGTATTATTCAATGTCTGTCGAAGTATTAGCTAGAGAAGTAGTTGTTTCAAATTAATTTGTTTTGTAGTCTTAGTAAGACTCATTGTTGTAGATTCACGAAATGTTTTCGTATTTTTAAATTTATTAAAGTAATAAATAATAAAACTAAAACAAAATAAGGGAAAAAAACGGGGACACTCGAATGAAATGGAATGGAAAATATAAATACGTTTTTGAAAAATTCCCTTTGGTTGATACGCTACTGGATAGAGCGAGCAAGCGATAGTAAAAAAATTAATAACCACTAATAAACTGCACAAAACAGAGACAATTGAGTTCGTATGTACGGTGCGGTACTTTTATATAAAAGGTAAATTGGATAAATTGAATGAAGCCAAGAGTGTTGTGTTCTACCATGACAACGCAAAACAATACACAAGTTTAGTGATCCCTCAGAAGTTGCTGGAGCTTGGATAGGATTTGATGGACCATCCACATGCTCACCAGACCTTGCGCCATCCGATTACTATTTTTTCGATCTTTGCAAAACTCTTTGAATGGTAAACAATTTAATCTAGACACTGGTGTCAAACAACACTTGCTTCATATTTCTTTTTTTTTGCTGAGAAAAAGACGCGTTTTGTACGTTGCATGATTTTATCCAGTAAAAAGGCAAAAGGTCATAAAAAAATGGTCAATATACAACTGAATAAAATTAAAAATCGATTGATTATTATAGTGGAAAACTTAACACTCAACCCAATAGTAGTCACTAGAAATACATTTAAATTTACGGTAAAATATTGCTTACTGCTTTAATTTCTGGGAATTTCTAGATATTTTTGGAGCATTATCAATCACCCTGGAAAATTTTGATAAGATAAAAGAAGAAGTGATGAAATGTTGTTTTATCTTATCAAAATTTTCACCACCGATATCAAGCAAAAATGTATTGTTCATCTGCCTGATGAAGCCACTGTGTGGCGAAAAAATTGTTGCGGTGTTTGCAACAATCAGCTTGTGTAACTATAAAGTTTAAAAATGTATTTTCAACAATATCTATTCAAAATTGTGGGAATTTTCTCTGTTTTAGAATTTTCAAGAGGTCCATTTCCACAATGAAAATTTTATAGTTTTATTTCATCAGAAATTTAAAATCATTTCGTTTTAAATTACGATAGTTTTCTTCAGAGGTCCCAGAATTTTCTAGTCGTTTTTCTTACAGATTTCTAGAATTTTCCAAGATTGTGAGAATTTTCCACATAAGTTTTAAAGCAATTCTTTCATTATATCTGAACTTTCTAAATTGCGATGAATATTTTCGAACGTCCCAGTAATTTTTGCGTCAGTTCTTGCTTCATTTTTTCAAAATTTTCCAGAATAAAAATGTCGTCACTGGTATCAAAAGAAAATATCGTGTTATCTTGTATACATATTGTATTACACTTTTCTTGTCGGGCGTATCCAAATCTCACCCTTCTAAGTAAACTTTTAAATCCGCCATTTTTAGCATATTTTAGTTCTGTGTTGACGGTTCTAATTATAGATTGAGATGTTAGGCAACCATAAGGATTTTTATAGAACTAATTGCATGATGCAAAAATGTTAGTAATAGTAGGCTGTATCCACTCAACTCACCTTGAAGGAAAGTCATCAGCCATCCTACTACTGGTATTCAAAAAGCCTTCGATTCTGTCTGGCATCATGGCCTTTTATATAAATGTTACCTCCTCAAAATTCCTTCCCACATTATTTGCATCATTAAGCAATTCCTTTCAAACAGATCCCTCAAAGTCAAAATCAACAACTACTCCCCTTCTTTTACTCCTGTACAAGGTCTACCCCAAGGATCCCCTCTATCTCCACTACTTTACAACATCTTCTGCTTCGACATCACAACCCTGATCCTCTTCACTTTAATTCCTCAAAATATCTCCTACAATTTGCAGATGACACAGCCCTAATTTCCCATGCACCCTCCGTACCTAAAGCTCTTCAGTCCCTTCAGCAGCTTATTGACACCCTGATGGACTGGTTTGCAAAATAGCGAATTAAAATCAATCCCCACAAATCCCAGCTTCTAATTCCTTATCACCGCAACAACAATCCCACATATTATCCATATCTCCCACACAATTGTTTCCCCTTCTACGTTCATAAAATACCTAGGCATTACCATAGATCAAAAAGTAAACTTTAAAAGTCACACAGCTTTAAATAAGGCAAAAATCATTACAAGGGCCGAATTATTTAGGAATCTAACCTACAAAAACAAGAGAATATCTGTCAAAATTTACAAAACGATTTGCCGCCCTCTACTATATTATGGTAATGTTCTTTTCCTAAACTCCTGCAACCACACTATCCAGAATATCCAAGTTAGAGAGCGATCCTCCCTAAGAGCTTTTACCAAAATCCGCCATCCTAGCAATCCTCTACATAATCCTTCTAACCAACTCCTATATGACACTACCTCTGTTATTCCCGTTAATGTACGAATTCTATACCTTAGCGAAAAATTTTCCCAAAACTCCTTCAACCAACGCATCCTTTCCCTTTACTGCTTGCGCAGAAATCCTGCCCTAATTCCAAAATATAAAACCCCTTCCTTCACAACATTCGAATTCATTGCAACAAATCATCAATCATCATCATCATCATCGCCATCAGAGACAGACTGACGAGACATATAAAACCTAACAAATCCGCTGGTCGATAGCCATTTAACACTAACATTATCTATCATACATGTATTATATATATTTTTGTTGTACGGTTGTTTGTTTTAATAAAGATGTTGTATATATAGTAGACTGTATTAACGATAATTTTCGTTAAAAAAAGGCATAAAAACAGATATATACAATGAGGCCCCTAAAATAACTGGAATTGTAAGGCTGCGCAACGCGCACTTGTAGTGCCAGGTTGCGCCGCCAGAGGGCTCTTGTAGTATCTCATTCTGCAAGGCCGAATCACTTAACAGTTACTACTGTGGTTTACTTATTACAGGCTATATTTTTTTATGCAGATGTCATTTTTAAAAATTAACAACCAAATAAAAAATAATTGATTCATTAATTGCTCAAATAATCAACCAATTAAATAATCGATATATAATATGAAATATTCGTTTAATCAAATGATATAATAATCGCCCGTAATAATTACCAATCAGGTAGATTAATGATTAATAAGTAATAAATTCATCTGTTATTTCACTAGCAATTATAAAATTAGTTTATTTCAATCAGTTGCGTGGAGGTAATTTTGATTAATTAATAAAGCAATAATAATCTTTCTTAATACCAGTTAATTTAAGTCATTAATTGATTAACATTGATTTCTCATTAAACCCGTGAAGTATTAACTTGATTCAGATAATACAAATAAATGTCGTAAGCTTAAATAAAGTAAAATTTAATTTAAAAAAAGGTTAAAATCAGGGGTTCCTCTTTTTTTGGTTCTTTAATGTGTGCATCTACCTTCTCTGTTTGTGTTCACACAGTTTAATGAAGACCAGAAATTTTTTTAATGTTTAAAAATGGTCTAGAAGTAATGGTTTCGGAGCTATGAAAGATTTTATTACCAGTTATTTATCTCAAATCTTTTAAAAGACCGATGGTCCTGGACTAGTATTAACAGCAATCTCGGAAGAGATTTTAGTTACTTATTTACTGCTTAGTTAACACTGACCACCACTATATAAGTGTTTTATTAAGTAATTTAATGAAACCTCATCGATAGAATACTTTCATAATCTTCTTCTGCCACGTGTTCTTCTGGTGGCCATCTTCAAATCAAAATGTAGACGTGGCTCACAACCCATAATGATGTTCATTACGGTCTGTTGTTTCGTGTATTGTTGATCAATAAGTACGCAAAAATGGTGCAAACATTTTTAATATTTGTTAGCGTTTTCTTTTCTCTACGTCAGTGTATAATTAAAAATGAACAATCAAGAAAATTGAAATAGTGGTTCTTAAACGTTAGAAATCCGAGACTTATTGTCCGTGGCCTGCTTTAATTGCCGCCGTAAAACAAATAGCTCGACGATATTACGCCATCGAAAATATTTTACAGGTCGTTAATTTTACGGAGGGCAATATGTATATGAGCCGTTTCCGAAAAGCCATAAAGGACACCTGATAGTGCCGTCGCCATTGTGCATTGTTTCGTCTGGTGATTGGTGGGAATATCGGGTTACTTGGGCCGACTACCCAACTCCTGCAATAAAATCGCTTTAGCAGGGCACAATATTCTTAGAAATCGATTATTTTATATCTCAATATGTGAGAACGTTATTGTTTGCCATTACTGGAAGTCAATGACTCTTTTGGATCACCATAAGACGTTTTTATTTTAATACTTGGCACAAACGTATTAACTAACTCAAAAGAATATAATATGAAGAGATAGAAATTTTTCGTTTCATTTTTTTTTGTTCCTTATATTATCAAATTATCTTATATTATAAGATTATCTTTTTATAATTTATAAATGAATGTACCTTTTCCTTAAGATGTTATTGTTTTGATGCTATCACTAATTATGTAAGAGTTCTAATATGGTATTTATTTATTTTTTCAAATTTTAAACACGAACAATTTGAAGGTCACCTTTTTATAGGTCACCCAATTTTAAATTAAGGTCATTTGTGTACTATTAAAGATCATGGTTATTAGAAATTATTTGAAACAATTTATTGAAAGGTCATATCCGAGGTTCAGACAAGATCATTTAAAATTATACCAAGATCAATTCAGGTAATCCAACAGTCGTTCAAGATCAAACTAGTCATTCTAGTTCGTTTAAGTCATCCAGTATGAATTCATTGGTGCTTCAAGGTTATTTAAGGTCTTCAAACGTTTATTGGAGGTCATTACTTTCTTCACTCGTATGGTATCTACACATAGATTTAGACTAAATGGATTTTCAAATTCTAAACACGAACAATTGGAGTGTGATTAAAGGTCATTCGACATCATCCAACTGTAATTTTAGGTCATTCGTTTACTATTCAAGACCATTATATGGTTATTAAAGTTTATTTATAATAATTTAATCAGCATTTAAGAGTTATTTGCTACTATTTGAGAAAGTCACTAAAAGTCATTTAACGCCATACAACTCTTATTTAAGGTTAATTGTTTACTATTCAAGATCATTCAATGGTTATTAAATATTATTTGTAAAAATTTATTGATCGTTCAAAGGTCATAGGTCATTCATGTTTCTCCAACGCTCAGCCAAGATCATTTAAGATTATACCAAGATCAATTCAGGTAATCCAACAGTCGTTCAAGATCAAAACATATCCAAATAGCCATTTTAGGTCATTTAAGTCATCCAGTATGAATTCGAAGTCATCCATCGGTGCTTCAAGGTTATTTAAGGCCTTAAAATGTTTATTGGAGGTCAATAATTCACTTTCTTCACTCTATGGTATTTATATATAGATTTAGACTGAATGGATTTTTAAATTGTAAACACGAACAATTGGAGAAAGTCATTAAAGGTCATTCGACATCATACAACTATAATTTTAGGTCAATCGTTTACTATTAAAGACCATTCAATTGTTATTAAAGTTTATTTAAAATAATTTTATGAACATTCAACTGATATTCAATTTCTAAACTGTTTGAGAAAGTCATTGAAGGTCATTTAACGCCATACAACTATTATTTAAGGTTATTTGTTTACTATTCAAGATCCTTCAATGGTTATTAAAGATTATTAGTAACAATCGTTGAACGGTCATAGGTCATTAGAGATTATTCAACGTTCAGCCAAAATCATTTAAGATTATACCAAGATAAATTCAGGTAATCTAATAGTTGTTCAAGGTCATTTTAGGTCGTTTATGTCATCCAGTATGAATTCTAAGCCTTTTACCGGTATTTTAAGGTTATTTAAGGTCTTCAAGCGTCATGTATGCACTTTTCTTCATTCGTATGGTATTTATACATAGATTTAGACTGAATGGATTTTTAAATTGTAAACACGAACAATTGGAGAAAGTCATTAAAGGCAATTTAACTATAATTTTAGGTCATTTGTTTCCTATTCAAGACCATTCAATGGTTATTACAGTTTATTTAAAATAATTTTATGAGCATTCAACGGTTATTCAATTTTTAAACTATTTGATAAAGTCATTAAAGGTCATTTAATGCCACACAACTATTAGTTGAGGTTATTTTACTATTCAAGATTCAATGGTTATTAAAGATTATTTGAAATAATAAATGATTTTTCAAGGGTCATAAAAGGTTATTAAAGATAATTTAAGATTATACGACAACCATTTAAGGTAATCCAATAGTCGTTCAATGTCAAGGAACATTCAACCATGGATTTTAGGTCGTTTAAATCATTCAGTATTAATTCGAGGTCATCCTAAGGTGCTTCAAGCATATGTAAGGTCTTCCAACGTTCATTCAAGGTCACACATCCACTTCTCTTGACTCATATGGTTTTTATACCTATATTTAGACTGAATGGATTTTGAAATTATAAACATGAAAAATTTGAGGAAGTTACGAAACGTCACCCAACTATCATTTAAAACGAATGACCTTACTATTACTGTTTAAGATCATTTAATAGATATTAAAGATAATTTGAAATAAACTCAACGGTCATAGAAAGTCATTAAATATCATCAGACGCACAGCCAATATCATTTAAGATTATACGACAACCATTTAAGGTAATCCAAGGTCATTTATGTTCATCCTAACCTCTTTGAAGTGATCCAGAATTCATTCTAAGTTGTAAGCCAATCGAGTGCAACTAAATTACCAATTTGATTTTATTTTTATTGATATAGCAATTATTTTCTTGTTTCTGTTTTGTTTCTTACTCTTTCTGATTATTGTCAACAATACATTTTATATCTATTTTCCGACATGACAGCTGTTTCTATGAAATATTATAAATATGTTTAGACAGTATGAATTTCCACATTAGGGAAACTAGGAATTTTGTGATAACATGAAACATGAACTGCTGAAATTACTTTTTTTTTCTTGAATGACTCTCTTATATATCACTTGGTGAAACATTTTAAACTATCACAGATAAAGTGTAAATAGAGAAAAATTTGAAACAAGCCAAGTGCAATTTAATTTAAACCTTCATCAGTAATCGCTGAAATTACTTTTTAATAACACTCAAGGTCATAAAAGGTCAGTTAAAGGCATTAAATGGTCCTTCAAAATTGTCCAAGGGCCATTGAAGATTAATTATAATAATCTGATGATTGTCCAAGAACATTTAGACATTCAAGATAATTGAAAGGCCATTCAAGGTTATTTATGGTCAACCAATGATCATTCAAAATCATCTAACGATCATGTAAGATCATCCAATTAACATTTTAGATCATGTAATAGTATTTCAAGTAGATTTGGTCAAAGTCATCTACGAGCACATCATTTGATCTCATCTAACGCTCCCACGAGGTCATCCAACTATCGTTTAAGGTCAATAAAACATCATTTAATTGTATAAAACTAGCATTTAATGATATTTAAGTATTGTAAATAAGGTAGTATGACTGAAATTACTTTCCAACAACACACAAGATTATAAAAAGATCATTTAAAGGTATTAAAAGGTCCTTCAAGGTTGCCCAACGGCCAGTAAAAATTATGTGTAATAATCTGATGATCGTTCAAGATCATTTAATCATTTAATAATCATTCATGGTTAAGGTCATCCAGCCATCACATAATATACATCAAGGTAATACTATTTTCATTCAAGATCATATAATAGTTATTAAAGTATATTTCGTATCATTCAAAATATCATTCAAGATTATTTATAGTCATCCAAAGCTCATTCAAAGTTATGTAATAATTATTCAAGATTAAGGTCATCCAATGAACATTTAATATACATTAAGGCCATACGAATATCATTCAAGATCATAATAGTATATTTAGTATTATTCAAAATATCATTCAAGGTTATTTATAGTTATCCAGAGCTCATTCAAAGTCATTTATTATTTATTCAAGAAAAAAGTCATCCAATGATCATTTAATATACATTAAGGTCATACCAATACCATTCAAGATCAAATAATGGCCATTAAAGTATATTTAGTAAGATTCAAAATATCATTCAAGGTTATTTATAGTCATCCAAAGCCCATTCAAAGTAATTTAATAATTATTCAAGATTAAGGTCATCCAATGAATATTTAAGATACATTAAGGTCATACCAATAGCATTCAAGATCATAATGGTATATTTAGTATGATTCAAAATATCATTCAATGTTATTTATAGTCATCCAAAGCTCATTCAAAATCATTTAATAATTACTCAAGATTAAGGTAATCCAATATTCTTTTAGGATACATTAAGGTCATACGTATACCATTCAATTCAATAATAGTCATTCAAGAATATTTAGTGTCATTCAAAATTATCTCTATACCACACTTTTAAGTTCATCGAACTATCATTCAAGGTCAATAAAAGATCATTCAGGTGTATAAAACTGTCATTTAAAGTTATTTAAGTTGAACATTGTAATTATATTTAGTATGAATTTGCACATTATAGAAACTAAGAATTATAAAATAACATGATAATAAAAGGGTAGTATTACTGAAATTACTTTTCAATAACACTGGAGGTCATAAAAAAAGATCACTTGAAGCAGGAGAAAGTCTATCAAGGTTGTCCAACGACCATTAAAGATTATTTTCAATAATCTGATCATCGTTCAAGAACATTTATAGTCATCTGACAATCATTCAAGATTATTAGAAGGTCATTCAAGGTGATACAATGATCATTCAAAGTCATCCAATAATTATTCAAGATTATTTAAGGTCATTCAAAGATCATTCAAAATACTTTAAGATCATCCGATTACCATTCAAGATCATGTGTATTTAGTGCCTTTCAAAATCATCTAACAGGCATGTAAGGGTATTTGATCTCGTCTGGCGTTCTCCCCAAAGTTATTTAAGGACATCCAATGATCATTTAAAGTCACCCAACGATCATTCAAACTACTTTAAGGCCATCCAATCAGCATACATAGTCACGTAATATTACTTCAGGTATATTTAGTGTCATTCAAAATCATCTAACGACCATTTAAGGGCATTTCATCTAATGCTCTCTCAAGGTTATCCAACTATCGTTTATTATTCAAGGGTAATAACATGAAATTTAAAAGATTGTATTGTTTAAATTACTTTCCAATAATATTTAAGATCATAAAAAGGTCACTGAAAGCCATTAGAAGGTCCTTCAAGTTTGTCCAAAATAATTCTAGGTTATTGAAAGGTCATTCAAAATTATTTATGGCCATCCAATGATCATTCAAAATTATTGAATAATCATTCGAGATTATTTAGGATCATCAATGACCTTGATACTCTAAGGTCATCCGATTACCATTAAAAATAATATAATGGTTATTCAAAAAATATTTAGTGTCATTCAAAATCATCTAACGTTTTCTCGGGTCATCCAACTATCAATAAAAGATTATTCAAGGGTAATAACATAAAATGTGAAAGTTGTATTGCTCAAATTACTTTCCAATAATATTCAAAATCATAAAAATATCACTGAAAGGCATTTAAAGGGCCTTCAAGGTTGTCCAAAATAATTGTTCAAGATTATTGAAAGGTCATTCAAAGTTATTTATGGTCATCCAATAATCATTCAAAGTTATTTAATGATCATTCAAGATTATTTAAGGTCATCAATGACCTCGATACTGTAAGGTCATTGCCATTAAAAATAATATAATGGTTATTCAAAAAATATTTAGTGTCATTCAAAATCATCTAACGCTTTCTCAGGTCATCCAACTATCAATAAAAGATTATTCAAGGGTAATAACATAAAATGTGAAAGTTGTATTTCTCAAATTACTTTCGGATAATATTCAAAATCAAAAAAGATCACTGAAAGGCATTAAAAAAAGGACCTACAAGGTTGTCCAAAATAATTCTTGAAGATTATTGAAAGGTCATTCAAAGTTATTTATGGTTATCTAATGATCATTCAAAATTATTTAATAATCATTCAAGATTATTTAGGGTCATCAATGACCTTGATACTGTAGTGTCATTACCATTAAAAATAATATAATGGTTATTCGAATTATATTTACTGTCATTCAAAACCATCTAACGTTTTCTCAGGTCATCCAACTATCAATAAAAGATTATTCAAGGGTAATAACATAAAATGTGAAAGTTGTATTGCTTAAATTACTTTCCAATAATATTCAAAATCATAAAAAGATCACTGAAAGGCATTAAAAGGGCCTTCAAGGTTGTCCAAAATAATTGTTCAAAACTATTGAAAGGTCATTCAAAGTTATTTATGATCATCCAATGAACATTCAAAATAATATAATAATCATCCAAGATTATTTAGGGTCATCAATGACCTTGATACTGTAAGGTCATTACCATTAAAAATAATATAATTGTTATTCGAATTATATTTAGTGTCATTCAAAGTCATCTAACGCTTTCGCAGGTCATCCAACTATCAATAAAAAATTATTCAAGGGTAATAACATAAAATATGAAAGTTGTATTGCTCAAATTACTTTCGAATAATATTCAAAATCAAAAAAGATCACTGAAAGGCATTAAAAAAAGGACCTTCAAGGTTGTCCAAAATAATTGTTCATAACTGACCTTTCAATAGTTTATTTATGGCCATCCAATGATCATTCAAAGTTATTTAATAATCATTCTAGGGCCATCAATGACCTTGATACTGTAAGGTCATTACCACTAAAAATAATATAATGATTATTCAAATAATATTTAGTGTCATTCATAATCATCTAACGTTTTCTCATAGTTTAAATGAACGAAACTGTCATTTAAAATTATTTCAATTGATTTATAGTATTGGGGTAATTGAAATTCCTTTCTTTGTCATTATTTATACGTTTCATGTCAAAGTCATTTAAAGCCATTTAAGGACTATTTAAGTATTAAGTTCTGATCTAACGATCACGTAAGGTCTTCAAACCGTTGGTCAAGGTCAATCAGTGATCATTCAATATCACCAAATGACATTTAGGATTCTGTGGCTTATTCAGAAGAAGAATTTGTTTGATATAACCTTAAATAATCTTACATGACCATTTAATGATATTGAATGATCGCTGATTGACTTTGGTCAACGGTTTAAAGACCTTAGGTGGTCGTTTAAGTTAATATTAAAAAAATGACGATTGTTCAAGATCAATGATCATATTGTCTTCAAGGATCATTCAAAGGTATCCAATGATTATTTAAGATATTTTAAGGTCATCCGATTACCATTGAAGTATATTTAGTGTGTGTCGTTACATGGCTGGAATCACATTCAGCACAATGCAACATTTTTGTGTTGTTAAAGATTATGTATAATAATCTGATGATACTTTAAGATCATTTATATTCATACGACGACCATTCAAAGTCATTTAATAATTATTTAAGGTTAAGGTCATCCAGCGATCATTTAAGATACATCAAGGTCATACGATTACCATTCAAAATCATATAATGGTCATTAAAGTATATTTAGTATGATTCAAAATATCATTCAAGGTTATTTATATTCATCCAAAGCTCATTCAAAGTCATTTAATAATTATTCAAGATAAAGGTCATCCAATGATTATTTAATATATATTAAGGTCATACGAATACCATTCAAGATCAAATAATGGTCATTAAACTGTATTTAGTATGATTGAAAATATCATTCAAGGTTATTTATAGTCATCCAAAGTCATTTAATAATTATTCAAGATTAAGGTCATCCAAGGATCATTTAAGATACATTAAGGGCAGGATTCTAAATTAGAGGTAAAATAATTTTGACTTTTAGAATTACTTTTACAAAATGGTTCAAAATAGAAAAATATGTAAAAAGGATACAAAGGATACAATTATCTTGATTTCTTGGATGCGTATAGATGAAAGGCAAGACCAAGTGACCATTGGTCTTAAAGATGACCTAAATGTGTAGTCTCGAAGGGCCATAGTCCTGGAGTACGTCGGTGTTGAAGGGTCTAGTAGACTTCAACAACGACGTGCCCCAGGACCGGGACCATACCTTCAGGTCATCATGTAGTGATTTACAGATTTCCTATCCTGGGTCCTGAGGTATGTAAGTAGTGTTATTTAGGTGACCTAGGCTTCGAATAATCTTCTTTGTTGATATTAGGTTATTGGGTTACACCACTATAACAATATTGTATAGATAAGTAAAGTAGTAAATATTATGAAAACTTCTCCAATACGCCAATACGCCGATTGCGAATGAAAATTCCCGCAAAAGAAATTGTTACATCATCAAGCAAATAACACCTCGGAATCCGACGGTAATCTGAAACAACTTGATAAATGCTTGCGAATATTTTCTCTAAGCGTTCCAAAATAATGGTCCCATTAACACAATTCAAATTAAATTAACACGCAGAACAGCCGATCTCATTGGCTCAAGAGCATAATTAAACAATTGGAATTTAATTAAAGAAACATTTAATTTCTGATCGATTGCTTCGTTCACGATCTAATTTTTTTAGACACCTTTTATAAATGAAACACCGATTAATTTAAGTATGCCTGTATAAAGAATATCGAAATGCCAAAAGAATTAGTAAATGCTGAAGATAATTTAGCTAAAATTATAACAAATACAAGTGAAATCCCCGTTTGATATTGAAGAAATAGTCGTAATTAATAATTATTTTATAAATAAAATGGAAATGAATGGAATCCCTTTAGAACTGTGTTATCATGTTACTCTAGCAACATTTACTGCTTTATTTTTGAAAAAAAGTACGGTCATATAATGCTTATAAATTTATTAAATTTCTTATATACCCTAATTCAATGATATATCACATGGCACCGTCTTGTTGAAACCAGATGTCATTAACAGCAATATCATCAAATTTAGCCAGAAATAACTGTGTTTTGTTGTGCATAACATGATGGCATTTTAAATCGTACGTTCATTTTGGCACAACCATGAATAATGTAAACTTTTGAATTACTTTCATTAAATAATTCAAATCATTGAAAACAGGCTTTACTGGACCAATAATGTATACATTATGCAAAAGTCCTTTATTCGTTCATAATATTATTGACGCTTATGCCGTAAAATTACCGAAAGTATTGTATTAAAAAAAATTGCTAGCTATCACTGTCTCTATTACGCCATTATTTAAATTATTCTATTAGTATTCCGCCGTGTATAGAAATTCAGGTTTTACAAACATACATTTCATAGCAATGAGTAGTACTATAGTATTTCTGGCGGTAATTTCTGTATGTACAACATTGCAAATCCCAGACTATAGGGATCGAGAATTATTATGCAGTTACGCTTTTGGGACCATTTTTAAAGACCACCAATTACTGCATATTATTGACGAGGATAGCTATATTTTAAATACACTAGCTCAGAAAACCATGGAGAGCACCCACGACGGTGCCACTTTTCAGGCCTTTGACAAAAACTTCGAGGGAACTAGAAATTGCACAACTTATTGGGTTCTACTAAAAGACGCCAAAAGTTTTAATACATACATCTTGGCCGTCTCCGGAAAGTTAAGATTGGCGAATTTTCAAGCAATGAATATTCTTTTTATAAACGATTTTAAAGATTTTAATACTGCCATCGCTTATGCAAATTTTAACCAAACTTTAAGTAAACTACCACCAATAACAGCCTTTTTTCCCGGAAAAGAAGTAGTAATGCTTTATACTGATTATGAAAAAGATATATTGAATTATTATAGTAAAATGGCAATATGGGGAATTCATATTGGTTTGGAATTACAAATCAATGATTACAATAGTATACGAAAAGATAAAATTTTTAGAGTAAGTTCTTTGGAGGAAATGCATAAAGCGATACTAGATGAAAAAGCACACATGACAACAACTGGGACATTTATGAATAAATATAGTGACGTAGATTATAGTGATCCAATAAGAAGAAATGATGTCCGCATCCTAGTACCTAAATCTGGAGAGATCAGTTTATTAGCGAAAATCTTTAAAATATTACATTGGAGTGTATGGATTGTAATATTTTTTATAAGCATCGGAATTGCTATTACAATAAAATATTCTGAAGGTTTATCAGTTGAAGATATTCTTTTAACAATACTTTCCACACTAATTAACTCACCAGTTACTCAAAAATCATATTTAAAATACATCTCTATAATATGTTTTCAAACCTGGATAATTATATGCATGTTAATACAGATATTTTATAGTTTTGGCACCCTTGGTGCTGTATTATCAGAAGAATATTACGACGAAATAGACACTTTAGAGGAAGTTAAAAGATCTAATTTAATTATACTAATCCCAGAAGATATATCGCATGTAATTCCAAAGGAGTTCGAAAATCGGACGCAAGTTGTAAATTCTGCATTACTTTTCAATAAAATATTATCCGCCGAAACAAATTACGCATACGCTTTGATGGAATATTACATTTTTGATCTATTCAAAATCATGGAAACTAGATATATTTCCAACTGCTATCACATAGTCGAAGAAGTTTTTATCCCAACATTTGATGCGATGTACATAAAGAAGGGTCTGGTGTTTTTAAGCCAAATGAAAACAATAGTAAAAGATATGGTGCGGCATTCATTGGGCAAAGAGGATCGGAAAATCAAGTTTGCTGAAGAGGTAACGGTTATTTCGATAAGTGTCAGGCATGTAAAAGATTTGTTTATACTATGGGGTGGCGGAATAGTTTTAGCTGCTGTTTGTCTGTTTGTCGAAAATATTTATGTCTACCGTAAAAAGCGGTTTATTTATTAATATCTCCTGTATTCATTTAATTATTTTATTTTATTAAAAAACTATTTATATGTAGATTTTTAGAAACGTGCACATGTTTTGAGAAATAAATAAAAAAACTGTAAATTTATTTTTATGAAACCTTCATTCTCATGTTTAAACAAATTTGTTTTCTACCTAAAGTTGTGATAATTGGCGTAAAGCCCGTAAAGGACAACGTGGAGACCAGTTTATGTCACCTTTTTCGGAAATCAATTTGTCAGGGAAAATTTTACTAACTCGTGGCAGAGACGTGATTGATGTATCTGAAGTTGTTCCATGAACCATGTTCTTTGATTAAAGCCAGGAAAGTTATGGCACCAAGAATTACTTCTTCATACAGTCACTTTAGACGCGAATGCAGAGGTAACTGATGCTTGCGTTTTGGATTTGTCGCACTTCAGCAGCGGTAGTTCTGCTTATTTGCATAGTCGTCCCTTCCAATGGTTTAGCCTGATATGGATTGTACCAAACAAAAAATTTAATTCCTAACATTAGACCTCCTTTGCCAAATTAGGACTAAATCAGTACTTCACGATACTCGATTTAGCAAAAAAAATATACAAAAAACAGCTTTTTCAAACTTATGCTTTGTGGATTAAAAAAGAACATCCAGTTTTTAGAGAGGTGTGTAAAATATACTTAGAGGATTATAAAATAAAATTTGCATTGTTTATTTAGACGACATTGCCATTTTTAGTACATCACTACAACAGGAATGCTTGCTAAAGTAAAAAGTTCAATATTTAGGCCATGTTATCACACCACAAAGTACCAAACCAAACTCAAACAAAATTTCAGCAATTAAAAATCATCTAATGCCCAAAACCCTTAAAGATATTAAATCATTTCTCGTACTAATCAGATATTACAGATGATTCATTAAGAATAGATATAAAATCAAAACAAAAAAGTTTATTAATTAATGCCTTTCGACCATTCTGAAACATAAATAATAATAAATAAATTAACCAATTCTTCAATACCCAGACTTTGTTAAACCCTTCACGTTAACAACCGATATGGGTAATTACGCAATTGGCGCTGTCTTATCACAAAAAAACGTTCCGAACCATAAACCCATCGCTTATGCTCCTTGAAAACTGAGCGACGGTGAAACTAAATTCTCTAAAATCGAAAAAGAACTTCTTGCCACTGTATGGGCCTGTAAATATCTCAGACCATACTTACTTTATTTGAAAGAAAATCCAAATATTAAGAATAAAGAAAACACTATTAGCTTTTTAATACCACTTCAAACTTTATTTTGCAGTGACTAGTTTCGACTACGCGGTAATCATTAAAGTTTAAAGTGGTATGAAAAAGTAAAAGTGTTTTTTTTAATTCTTAATATCGAAATGTACCACGAAGTGAATGCCTTTAAGATCGAAGAAAATTCAAAATTTACAGATTATAGACCCCTTGTTTGGCAATCTCAAAGAACCAAATGTTAGCCTCGTTCGTTGGAGATTACAAAATAAACTATAAAAAATTGTAATGTAGCCACCATAATACTTTCCTCATATTTTGCTCAATTTTGAATTCTTCACAGGTAATTGTTATATAAATTTCATGTAACTCCTATAGTTTATTATCAATAAGTAAAAAATGTCAAAATTGGTAATTTTTAATTTTTTCTCGCGAATTAAAAACTTTACGAAAAACATGTGTTCATAAAATACGGAGTCATGATTATGTTTATATCAATTTGGGGAGTATTTCTGGTGGCTACAATCCACTTCAAAGGATATACAGAGATATCCAAGAAACAATGCTTAGCGCAGCGTTCGAGCAATTTTCAAGAAATCACTTTGCAGAGTTAAATGATAATAATGCTACTGGTGCAAATCCACAACAAGATTCTGAAAAAAGGGAACTCTTACCTAATCCCTGGTAGAGCAATTAACCAACCACTGAACCATCAGCAACCGGACCAAGGCCCGGAGTCCTCAATAACGCTTTTATGCAAAGCTTGCTTCAGCAAATTTCAGAAAACTCTGGACTGGTGCCGAACATGTTTTCGGCACCATACACACGTTCGCTGTTACAAGCATTGTCTACTGATCCAAATATGGCAATTTTTTTGCTAATTGTACGAAGGAATTGCCACAAACTTTATTGCTTTTACGAAGAACAGATATTGCAGCAACGTTCGTGTTGAGATATAGTAATTATAAGAATTCGCTAGTCGAGCGAATAGTTCGATTTCATCCAGAAACGAAAGGCATTTCCATGTGGCAACAAACAAAACGAACGCAAGTCAACTCAATTACTTGATTAGGCGAAGATACCTCCCAAGCATTTGATCCCTTCAAATAAAACGGCATCTTCGGATTAGACAAGAATTGTTTTCTCTATAAAAAAATTATTTTGTTTCTTCCCAATCATGAAATCAGATTAGAGAAGGATTTTTTATGTGTGTATTTAACGAACTTATTAATTAAAAATCATCCTTGTCATGCATGCCAGACAACATTCCGTTTTTATTCCTTAAAAAATGTGCATATACTAACTGTTTTCCCCTTACTATTCTTTACAACCTCTCTCTAGATCAGCAATGTGTGCCTCCCGTCTGGAAAAGGAGCTTTATTACACCATTTTTCAAAAGTGGTGATTGCACCGATATAAATAATTGCCGTGGAGTCTACATTCAAGCTGCTATACCAAAAATACATGATAGTCTTGTAAGTAAACAATTGAAATGGACATTAAAATATATAATTATTGATGAGCAGCATGGATTCTCCTCTGGTAAGTCCACAACAACGAATTTACTAGTCTACCAAAATTACCTTTCGGAGGCCTTGGAGAGTGGGTGTCAGGTAGATGCCATGTACACTGACTTCTCCAAGGCGTTCGATAAGGTTTGTCATAACTTACTGGTGAAAAATTACGTTGTCTAAGTTTCTCTGATAATGTCGTTAATTGGATCAAGAGTTTCCTCTCGGATAGATATCAAATGGTAAAATTGGGCAACAGTATTTCAGCTCAATTTAAGGCAACCTCTGGGGTACTACAGGGTTTCCATGTTGGTCCAATTTTATTTAATGTTTTTGTTAATGACCTTCCAAGCGTTGTAAAGCATAGTGAACAGTTATTATATGCCGATGATTTGAAGTTGTATCATACTGTACGATCTGTGTCGGATATTGAAAATATTCAAAACGATTTGAATAATTTATACGAATGGTGTTTGTTAAATTATTTTTAAATGTAAAGTTTATTTTGAAAAGTCATAGTCATTTAAAACTCACATTTAATTTAATAATATGCTGGCCTTCATTGTACGAATCTCCTCTTACTTTACTGTTGATACTTTAAAGATTTAAATACGCGGCAACAATTTGGTACCAATATTTAATTAAGGCATTGGAAGGTGTTCAAAATAAATTTTTACGAATTGTAGCCTTTAAATTGAACATTAGTCATTAGTAATATTAACTATAATGTTTTACTGTTAAACTTAAACATTTTGTCATTACTTTTTCGAAGGGATTTATTTGATATGCTCTTTTTATATAAACTACTCAATGGATATATTATTTGTCACCTTCTTCTAAATTTGATTAACGTTTGGCATCAAAGTGGTGGAACCACTACTAGGTCAAAAGTACTTTTTAGAGTAAAGTTTCACCGGTTTAATTACTCCACTAATAAACCATTATCCAGGTTGATACACACAGCCAATAGTCTATTGCCTTCTTCAAACTTTTACCTATTTACATATAACTTTAGATCTTTCCGTAAGGCAATTGCTGTTATGAATCTGGATTTTAATTTTGTATAGTTTTTTATTTAGTTTTAGTACATTTTTCGTTTGTTGTTGTAATCGCGATGAATTTATATAGCAGGGTTAATTTTAAGTTACTACATTTATATTTTGTTAATTCTTATTAATTTTGTAGAAAAGAGGAAACTCGTTAAATAAATAAATAAATAAATACTGCTGTTTTTAATAAACCTGAATGAATCTTAAATTGTAACATACATTTCTATTAAATTAGCGTACTCCTGACCTATCTTAATAAGCTATATGTCGACCTATCATAATGTATTGTTTATTGAATCGATGTAACCTTGACCTGCATAACACTATTGCTGTTTGGCTAGTAAGAAATTTTTGTCTCTCTGCATTTTTAATTAATAGACAATAAACTGACCATTCGTTAAACTCATTCTTGTGTTTTATTGAACGCAATCACACCAACCATTATCCAATATCCCTACTATAATAATCATTTCAATAGTAATGCATAAAGTGATGACACATATTAACGTTCGTAACGAACCTGTTAAATAATTAAGGGTTACTACACAACACAACACATAAATAAAAATATGAATTGTAAATTCATATGAGGCCGGGGTTCGAACCATTACAAAGTTAAAACTAAATACTAAAGTCAAAAGGTATCAATGATGTCCAAAATTTGATAACTATCAACGATAGAAAAACATATCAAGAATTACTTTAGATTCCATAATAGAAAAAAGGCAAAATTAAAAAACAGTCAAACTAAAGTCAAAGAACTTAAATGATGTGCAAAATTTGGTACATATCATCGTTGGACAAAAGATCAAAAATTATTTTTCATTTCATAATCCCAAATAGGAAAAAATGCAAAATTTGAAACTAAATACTAAAGTCAAAAGGTATCAATGATGTCCAAAATTTGATACCTATTAACGATAGAAAAACATATCAAGAATTACTTCAGATTCCAGAATAGGAAAAAGGCAAAATTAAAAAAAAACAGTCAAACTAAAGTCAAAGGACATACATGATGTCCAAAATTTGGTACCTTTCATCGTTGGACAAAAGATCCAAAATTATTTCTGATTTCATAATCCCGAGTAGGAAAATGCAAAATTTAAAATTAAATACTAAAGTCAAAAGGTATCAATGATGTCCAAAATTTGATACCTATTAACCGTGGAAGAACACATCAAGAATTACTTCAAATTCCATAATAGGAAAAAGACAAAATTAAAAAACAGTCAAGCTAAATTAAAAGTACATATACAATGTCCAAAATTTGGTACCTTTCATCGTTGGACAAAAGATCAAAAATGATTTTTGATTTCATAATCCCGAATAGGAAAACGCAAAATTTAAAACTAAATACTCAGGTCAAAAGGTATCAATGATGTCCAAAATTTGATACCTATCAACGATAGAAAAACATATCAAGAATTACTTCAGATTCCATAATAGAAAAAAGGCAAAATTAAAAAACAGTCAAACTAAAGTCAAAGAACTTAAATGATGTGCAAAATTTGGTACATATCATCGTTGGACAAAAGATCAAAAATTATTTTTCATTTCATAATCCCAAATAGGAAAAAATGCAAAATTTGAAACTAAATACTACAGTCAAGAGGAATCTATGATGTCCAAAATTTGATATCTATTATCGGTGGAAAAATACAAATACAATTACTTCTCATCCCATATAGGAAAAATGTAAAACTAAGAAACAATTATACTAAAGTCAAAGTATGAACGATGTCCAAAATTTGGTAACTTTCAAAAGATCAGAATTTATTTCTAATTTCATTTAGAAAAAAGCCTAAATTAAAAAAAAAAAAAAAAGTCGAAGGAAATGAATGATGTCCAAAATTTAATGCCTATTATTGGTGAAAAAAAAATACATCAAGAATAATTTCTGATCGTTTATAGGAAAAAGACAAATATGAAATTAAAAATAAATAAATAAAAAAGTCACATTAAGGTCAAAGAGAATGAAAGATGTTCAAATTTCGATACCTATTATCGGTGGAAAATAAAAAGAAGAATTACTTCTGATTCCATATAGAAAAAGGTAAAATTAAAAAAAAAAGCAGACAATAATGAATAAATGTAAAAAAATTCATACGTATCATCATTTCAAGATTTAAAGAAACTCTTCGAGATCCTATATTTATCTATTAGTCTACAAAAGAGTAAAAAGTAATAAACATTATTTAAAAATGCATGCACAGAAAGAAATTTACATTTGTAAATATTGCTTACTTTTTTATACTACTTTTATTTAAAAAATTCCATTCAATCAATTTTAATGGGTTAAGGTAAGCTAAAAATACGTTAAGCTACTAGAGAATTTACTAAAGTAAGTCAAGAGTCCGCGACGTCACTATATAGTTTATTGGGGTAGGTAAGAAATACGTTATGTTGCCGAGGCAAACCAAAAATACATTAATTAGATACAAATCATGAAAAATACATTAGGTCACTTTACAGTCAAGTTCATGTAAACATTTTATAGTACGTTAGTTAACATTATTATTTTGAGAGTGTTTATAAATGTGTTCAATGTTTAACAGTCTTGCCCACAAAAATATACGTCCTTTATTGATTGTTGCTTAATATAATTAAGATATTGAATTGACGATTCGGATACAAAATGAAACTCCATAACATTGAAATAATAAATATGTTCATCAGATGGTTATCTTCAAAAAACCTTCCCGGCATAGAAGCAACTGTTCTAATTTTGGATTTCGAATTTGGAGCAAAGGTTATTCTTGATTTGTTAAAATTTGAGTCACCCAGAAAATTACAGGATATTTTTGATAATTTTTTACCTTCTACAAATTATTATTGTTACCTAGAATATTGTGAACAATTCCATCTAAATTTGTACACACACACTATTCGAAATTTTGCATAAACAACTTTTATTGCAATAAAAAAATATACTAATTTTTAAACTAGCTTTGTTTTTAAAAAATCCAAATATTAATTATTTTAATTATTTATTTTTAAGGCGTCATACATGCTCAATATTAATAAAAACACGCTTTAACTTTCGTTTGTATAACCCTAAATTAATTCGCCTAAGATTTGTTAAAGCAGGTCGTAAATTTGCCAGGCTTCTATAGAGTTTATAAAAGTAGGTCAAGAGTACGCCAACTTACTATATAGTTTATTAGGGTAAGTAAGAAATACGCTAGGTCACTATATAGTTTACTGAGGTGAGCCAAATACTCTAGGTCACTTTATCTGTAGATTTATAGTGTGATATTGAGATAGTTCATAAATGTGCTCAATGTTTAACAATCTCTATTACAAAAATAAACTCTTTTTGATTGTTGCTTAAAATAATTAACACGATACGGCCATCATAGTACTTTCCCTATATTGTACTCGTAAACTATAAGGTTTACCCAAAAAGTCTATTCTTAATAATTTGTTCACTTGTTATAAACAACTGCAATTATTTTACTTTTATCTTTTTCATGGCTACCCATTTTTTATTTCTAATAAAACTTAAAAAGACTATAAGTCACTTATTTTTAGAAATAACTATGAAAAAATTTAACTATTGAATGAGGCCATAGCCAATTATGGTTTCCATTTAAAAACTTAAAAAGACTATAAGTCACTTATTTTTAGAAATAACTATGAAAAAATTTAACTATTGAATGAGGTCATAGCCAATTATGGTTTCCATTTAAGTTTGCGTCATATCTGGGAAAATAATGGCGATAAAAATTTTCTGATTTTTTTAAAATTAATCTACATAAAATTATCTAAAACTTTGTTCTTTACAGTTTTTTTCTATCTGTTATAATAACCAAGATATATTGATTTGAAAAAATTGACATTTTTTACTTTTTTCAAAATATCTAGTTACCGTGGACTTTTTTGAAAACTTTGAAAGTGGAATTTTATTCGTCTCGTAAATCTACACTTCTTTCCCCATTTAACTTAACCGTTTCTATATCTCTTATAGTTTCCGAGATCCTCATAGAGAACATCGAAAAAAAACTCACCCTCTATAAAGCACAAATTAAAAACCTATGTTTAAAAAAAATGATATTTTACCATTTAATTGTTTTATCGCTCAAAAATTCATTGTATGAGTAGTATGATTTAGATATAAGAATTGATTTTACTTTTTGGAGTAATAATTTGACAGACAGCTTGTTAAAATTGTCGGGCAACTTATTAAAAAATTTCAGAGCATAGAAGTTCGCAGAATTTTGACTTTTAGTAAGGCGACATTCTTTTGTTACAACGTCGTTTCTGTTACTGGTAAAATGGGAATGATTATCAAAGTGATGACTGTATTCAATTAAATTATGACTAATAAATCTAATACTTTCAATTATGAAAATAGATGGAACAGTTAAAATATTAAATTTAACAAATGTATTTGTAACATCTGCCCTATAGCCTAGTCCTGCTATCGCTCTTACTGCTCGTCTTTACATTTTAAAAACTTTCTCCACGTGAGGCACAATCAATTTACTTGACCATAAGCGAGCGTTTTCTAGTTTTCATTTTTTGTCTAACAAAAATTAAAGAAATGTTTTATTGCCTATAATTTCTTCAGTAGCTTTGTTAGTGTTTAATTAATTACGGAAACAATTGGTTATTGAGAATTATGTTAACGACGTACTAGATGGGTGGTTTCTAATCCACCCACTGTAAAATGTATTCATAATATAAAACTAAAAATAATGTTAATAACATAATTTTTATGGTTAAAAATATTCTATAAGTTTATTTTGTAAACTCGTTCATTTGTTTAATTATAATGGGAGATCGAGGTGACCATGGCAAAATATTGATATTATCAAATCCGCAAATCGGTCCATAGAAACTCTTGCAATATGAAAACGTGCAACATTTTTCAAAAAAAAAGTGGATCTTTTTTGGCGAAGAAATGGAAGAATATAGGGTTCTATTACCTCACCCGAATACGAATACCAAAGAAGACATATTTCTATAAGTTATACATACTATAATCCCTATAGTTCGACGCACAGGCCTCCAAACAGAAAATTCCATGTTGTTCCTCTGTTCTTCGTTTGACCCTCCTTGTATCCCCAAACAAAATCAGGATTTATCACCAAACTGCCCTATGCTACTCTAGGTTTCCATGCAGTCACTACTTACACCACTTCAAATGTTATTGTCGACGTTGAGCCGTTAGTGGTAACAAAAAATGTGGACAACTAGATTGCCGAAAGCTCAAAGTTCTGATTCTGCGGCTAACCATTCGAAGAATTATAGGATGACCAGATATCGGCAATTGATCTGCAATTGTAGAAACGGAATTTTGTTTCCATAAGTAGAAAATAGTGGTCTTGAATCTCATTTGTTGACCACTATCGAATTCGCTTGATTGGCGATAATTTTCAAGTTGACGCACTCTAGGCATAATCACACTTTCAAAACAAATGATGATAAGCAAAAAACAGCAGAAAACAGACACCATTTCGCAAAATATACACCTGATAAAATTTTTAGAAAAAACGACCCATCAAATACGTGGCATTACCACTTCATTTATATAAATGAAGTTTTAATCAAATGCTATCTACTAATTGTTTGTGACAAATAATCGCATACCTAACTACCGATTCAAAAAATGCATGATATGTAATTAAAGTTACCTCTAGTGAGACATTTTTTGTTAAATTTCGAAGCATGTATACTGTTTTTGACAGTTTTAATACTATAAATTCAATATGTTCCTTCCCTTCAATTTAGGATCCACATACACTCCAAGAAATTTTACTTTATTAGGATTGATTATTGGGGTATCAGTTTTCAGTGAAAAGATAACTGTATTTGTTTTTGTTGCATTCAAACATAGAAGATTAGATTCAAACCATTCTTGCGCAATCGATTGAGTATGATGCATTTTTAGTAATAGTTCATCTATATATTTTTAGATTTGTTTAAAGTTGTCGTATCATCTGCAAATAATATGAACTTTGATTGATTATCACACATGACAATATCATTCATATATATAAGAAATAATAAGTTTCCCAATGATGACCCCTGCGGGACATCACATGTCATATCTTCCAATGAGGATTTTCCATTCTTGAACTTTGTTAAATGACTTCTTTCTGACAAGAAGGATGGCAGTAACGAACAACTTATTATATTAACACCATATTTCTTTAATTTGTTTATTAGAATGGAGTGCGATACGCAATCGAATGCCTTAGATAAGTCGCAGAAGATTGCGCCTATATATTGGTTATTTTAGTAGCCATCGGTAAAAAAATTAGATAGTTCATATATTGCGTCTATTGTCGAACGCTCTTTTCGAAAACCATTTTGGCACTTATTAAAAATACAATTTTCTTCGAATACTGTATATAGCTGCTTCATAAACATTTGAAACAATCGGAACTAGTGAAATCGGACGATTAATTAACATTAATTTCGTAAACATTTAAACTGGTGTTGTTTTTAAGTTTATTTATTATTTCTTTAAAAGTAAATGATTTGAATCGATATTCATTACTAATACCTACCAATGGATTCGTGTTATTGAGAGGAATTTGATTAATAATTGTCTTAGCCACAGAAGCAAAGAATGAATTTAGATCATTTGCACATAATGATTTCGGATCCGGTTTTAAAATATTATTTTTCTTATTACATTCCAAATTGCTTTTGATTTATTTTTTGATTTTAATATATAGTTATCATTATTACTTTCCCTATATAGTATATAAAGGGGGAGTATTGTTTTCGTGATTTTTTTTGATTTTTTTTTGCGGAAATATCCGTTTTGAGGTCCCCTGAGTCCATTGCACTGATTTCTGGAAAAAAAATTCTGTGTCTGTGTGTGTGTGTGTCTGTCGGTGGGCGCTGTATCTCAAAAACGAATAATCCTCTTGAGTTGAAACTTTAAACTTAAGGTTTTATCATAAAAAACTGAAACTGAAAAGCTTTTGGTGAACATTCATAAACCGGAAGTGGATGTTTACTCGAGGCGTTTTTTGTTTTTTCGTGATATTTTAAAAAACTGTTCAAACAAAAGTTAAAGGGAATGAAAAACTGAACAAGTTTTATTCGAATATGTTTTTCATAAAATTCTTAACTTTTGAGAAAAAAAATAAAACTTGGAAATTTTGACATTTTTTGCCAATTGCTAATAAACTATTGGAGTTACGTAAAATTTATATAACAAATAATTGTAGACAATTCAAAAGTGCATAAATTATTAAGAATAACATTTTTAGGTAAACCTCATAGTTTTCGCGTAATATATAGGGAAAGTACTATGATGGCCACATCACCATTTTTACTTTCCCTATATAGTATATATAGGGGAAGTATTGTTTTCGTGCAGGAAAATGTCTGTGGGCGCTGTATCTCAAAAATGAGCTATCCGATTGAGATGAAACTTTAAACTTAAGGTTTTATCGTTAAAAACTGGAACTGAAAAGCTTTTGGAGAACATTCATAAACCGGAAGTGGGTGTTTACTCGAGGCGTTTTTTTTGTTTTATTCTGATAATTTTTTTAGAATGGAAAATATTGCAAAATTTTTCAAACAAAAGTTAAAGGGAATGAGAAACTGAACAAGTTTTGTTAAAACATATTTTTCATAAAATGCTTAATTTCCGAGAAAAAAAAAATTTAAAATTTTGACATTATTTTTCCAATTTATTTATTTATTTATTTATTTACATACGGGAAGCCCCTTTTTACAATAATACACAACGTAATACATACTTGAATTAACTTAAACTATATAAGGTTACATAATAATTTAAAATAAGCTCAACTAAAATAAAATGGATATCATTAAATTAGAGTGAAAGTAATATTAATAGTAAAGATAATATTAATTAAAATATTATAAATTAGACTTAAGTGTCCTTCAAAATTGGTGACCTGTACCATTAAACAAATTGAACCAGGAATTAATGTTTAGATCATTTGACTATCTGAGCATACGACTAATAGTGTTATTATACGAAAAATTCGTGTTATACTTGTTTATAAAAAATAAAGTCTTACTCCTTAAAGCGGTTAAAAAGTTTGAGGGAAATAAACTAATAGTAGACAATAAGGAAGAAGAATTAATATTTGAAGTTAATAAACCGTGTGCATAGACCGGAAATTGATCTATTGATCTATTGCAACTAAACTATTGGAGCTACATGGAATTAATAAAAGTAAACAAATTACAACAATTTTTTGCGCAAACCTAGTTTTCGAGAAAAATATAGGGAAAATACTATGATGGCCACAATTTTATAGATTATTAAGATGGTCTTAAAGAGATGAGTTGATTGGTCTGAGCATATTTTCTCTATTATTGGAAATAATTGTTGTAAAATTCTATATATAGAATACTATAAATTCCAAATATTTGAAAGAGAGAACTTTTTGGAAAATATTTGATTGATGAGGCTGTTACTCGAAGACTTTAAGAAGATGATAGCTACTAGAGATGTACTCTCAACTTACATCAAGGTACTTCACTCTGAATTATCTTCTACGCTACACAATGCAGAATTTGGAAAAGTCTTAAAATTTGGAATAAATTGTTAGAACCCTCAAAAAATCAGAAATATTTTAGTAAATTGAAGTAAAAAAAATAGATGAAAAAGTCTAGAATAGTTATACACAAAATATCGAAGCTTGGTAAAGAATTTTTTGAAATTCTAGGCAAATTGTTGAACAGTTTATTAAATAAGAAAAAAATGCTAGAAAATTCTACAATCCTCAAATAACTTTACAATAAAATAGAATAGATTATTTATTGTGTTATAAACATTTAAGTTTTTACACTCGTCAGACATATTTTGAAAGAAAAACTTCTAAAAATCAAACAGAATTGACTGGAAAATCTTCATTATTCACTAAAGAAATTAGAAAAAAATGTTTACCAAATCTTAACAATCTCTAATTAAATTGAAGAAAATTTTTGGAAAAAGCTGAAAAGCCTCAGACTCTTGTCAAAAATCTGAAAAAATCAAAAATTAAAATGTTTATATCTCGAATAAGAAACGCATGAAAAATTGCTGCAAAACCTAAATAGTTTGAAATTACTGGAAATTTCAAGAACCATAAAATAAATTTTCCACATGTTTCTGAAATATACTAATGAAATTTAAAAAAAAATAAAGAAAATCCGAGATGCTGAAAAATTCCGGGCGTAAGAAATGCTATATAATTCTAGGAGTCTAGAAAAATGCTGCCCCTAAAAAATTCTTTGCAATTTAGAAAAGAAATTCTCGAAATTTCAGAGATCTAGTTGAAACTTTTTTTGACGAATTCTAAAAATCCGACAAAAATTCTATGAAAACTAAAGAATTAAATAAAACATGTGGAAAATTCTAGGATAGTTTAAGAAAATCTTACCAATTTAAAAAAAAATTCAAAAATCTGAAAAAAATTAGTAAATTCTAGAATATTAAAATTCCACAAATTCAAGAATTTTGGAAAAGAAATGTCTAGAAAATTCCAGAAATCTAAAATAAATTGAATAGAAAATTTCATTACTTTTCAAGAAATTTCTCTTTATTTGGAGGAGAAAATTCTGGTACATTCTGATGAAATACATTTTGTTGTATTTCATCAGATATTACAGTTCAATAAAGCGTTGGAAAATTATATGTGTCTGGAAAAGAAAATTTTGTAAAATTTATATCCTTCGAAGAAAAAATTCCAGAAATTTTTAAGAATTATTGTAAAATTTTAGACATTTAGAGGAAAATTCTTAAACTATTTAGACAAAATAGAATAATAAAGCTATAAAATTCGGAAGAAATGAATTAAGAAATAGTGAAAGAATGTAAGTCTAAAGAAAAAATACTCGAAAATTCCAGAATTATTAACATTCTACTAATTAGGAAAAGAAATTTCTATAAAATTCTATAATAACATTTTGCATTTTGTACTGTTTCTGTTTTGAATAATATTATTATTATTATAAAAAAATCTGTAAGAAATTATGAAGAAACGTCGTTGCCAAATCAATTCTAAGAAAATTCAAGGAATCTGGATAAGAAAATTCTGAAAAACCTTAAAAAGAAATTTCAAGAAAATTCCAGATATATAAAATAAATTTAATGGAAAATTCTAGATACCCTCCAAAAAGATTCTTCCAATTTCGAGCAGACAGAGGCAGGAAAGAGAGAAATGAGATTTTTGAAAATTGCAGAAATCTTTAACAGTTGTTAGAAAATTTTAGAAATTCGAAGGAAAATGTTAGAAAATTCTAGAGATATTGTTTTCGAAATTTAGAAATGAAATTATGGAATGTTCTGATAAAATAAATCAAAAATTCTCTGAGCCTAAACGAATTTTTTTTATCAACTCGGTCAAAACTATTGTTTCATCAAAAATTTCATTCTACAAATTTTGGCAACAACAATCCACTATGCAGAATACTTAGAACGTTCAATGTCCTCCATTATAAGTACAGTCATTTAAATGAATTAAACATTCCACTATCTTTGTTTTAACTAAGAAATGTTAATTTATCTTTACTTAATTGATCTTATGTGCAAAAATTATTATGCCTGTTTTATTAGATCTAAATAATTTAAACTGGACTCGAATAAGTTAGGTTGTATCCCCTTAGTCAAGTCATCTTAAATGTAAATGTATGTAGTCGCTACATTTTTCTTATTAATTAGTCATATTGGGTTATATTTAAGTTATTGTTTATATGTTTATTCGCTTGTGATTTGGTTAAGAATATTGTTGTTATTAATGTTTGTGTAATTAAATGTAAAAGGTGTTAACCGTTAATAAATAAATAAATAAATTGGGAATATAAATTTCTAGCAAATTCGTAGCTAGAAATCTGAAGTCTAGAACTTCAAAAACAATTCTTCTAATTTAAATGAGAAATTTTGGAATATGCTAATAAAATAAAACTAAAAAAATTCCAATAAAATATAGCAAAAAATTGTTTCTAAAAGAAAATTCCACATTCTTTGCAAAAATTTCGTAGTTAGCAAAAGAAATTTCTAGAAAATACATAAAATCTATAAAATGAAGAGCTAAATTTCAAAAAAGAATAATTATTGTCAAAACCTAAAACTCTTTCCAGAAGATAAGTTTCTGGAAAACAAAAAAGAGAAATTTCTAAAAAAAAAGAAAATTTATTAGAGTAAATTGCTATCACTTATGGTATTACTTGTGAATATTCCATAATCCTTACAATAATTCTCGTAATTAGCAAAAGGAACTTCTAGAAAATCCATAAAATCTATTAGAAAAAAGCAGATAAGTGTGGAATAAGAATAATTATTGCCAAAACTTAAAAACTTTTTAAGAAAATTCAAAGAATCTAGAAGATAAGTTTCTAGAAAACACGAAAGAGAAAAATCTAGAGAAATCTGAAATAAATGAAAAGAAAATTTTAATAAAAAGAAAGAAAGATTGCCGTAAAATTTTATAACTTTTGAAGAAAATTCTAGCAAGTTATGATCCAAACTTTTAAGGAAATTCCGGAAATCTGTAGAAACAACTGTTGGGAAACTTTGGAAATCTAAGAAATAAAAATGGTGGAAAGTTCTATGGATATAAAGTGTGAAGAGAGGAGACAACAGTGTTATTACTTTCTCTATATTTCTAGAAAAAAAAATTGTGTCTGTGTGTGTGTGTGTCTGTCGGTGTATCTCAAAAATGAATTATCTGTTTGATATGAAACTTCAAACTTAAAATTTCTTTTATCAAAAACTGGAACTGAAAAGCTTTTGGTAATCATTCATAAATCGGAAGTGGGTGTTTTTTTTCTGATATTTTTTTTTAATAATGAAAAATATTACAAACAAAAGTTAAAGAGAATGAAAATCTGAATATATTTTTCATAAAATCGAGAAAAATAAAATAAAAATTGAAAATTTTGAAATGTTTTGCCCATTGCTAATAAACTATTAGAGTTACATGAAACTTGTATTACAAATAATTGTAAAGAATTCAAAAGTGAACAAATCATTAAGAATAGCCTTTTTGCGTAAACCTCATATTTTTTGAGTAAAATATAGGGAAAGTACTATGATGGCCACATCACCATTTGAATAGTAATGTTTTCGTGATTGAGAATGGCTGTGGGCGCTGTATCTTAAAAACGAATTAGTTTGAGATGAAACTTTTTGCTTAAGGTTTTATCGTTTAAGACTGGCGCTGAAAAGCTTTTGGTGAACATTAAAAAACCGAAAGTGGCTCTTTATGCGCACCCGCTTTTTAGTAGTTTTCCGATATTTTTTTAATATGAAAAATATTACAAAACTTAAAGAAAATGAGAAACTGAACAAGTTTTATTTAAACATATTTTTCATAAAATTCTTAACTCTCGAGAGAAAGAACAAAAATTGAAAATTTTGATATTTTTTGTCAATTGCTAATAAACTACTGGAGTTACATAAAATTTATATAACAAATAATTGTAGAGAATTAAAAAATGAATAGATTATTAAGAATAACTTTTTCGCGTAAACCTCTTAGTTTTCGAGGAAAATATAGGGAAAGTATTATGATGGCCACATCACCATTTTGCCTTTTGTTTTGCTGTCATCTCTGCTCTGAATTTATTACGGTATTCATAATAAATTTCACTGTTTCTTTCAGTTGGATATTTACTTTTCCACTCGCGTAGAAATATCAACCTTTCATGCATATTATTAATATTATTGTATGTACTGTTAATTGTTTTAACATAACCCATTTTATTTTATTTTGGGATGCTCCATTGCATTTGATGGTATATTTTTTAGGATAAGCTGCATCCATTGCTCTTAATAATGTTTTAATAAATTCATCAAATTTTATATCTATTGACATTGATTTATTGTCAATAAATTGCAATCTTTCTTTTTCAATTTTTGCTATAAGGGTCATTTTTGTTTCAGTATTAATTATTCTATATTCTGAAGTAATTCTAGTTATTTGAGTTATTAAATCATTAATAATTATTACTACTGCTTTATGGTCGCTTAAATGTGGTCCAGTAACAGTTTTAAAATTATGATTGATGTTCGTAAAAATATTATCAATACAGTCATTTTTGTGTGTACTTTATGTTATTGAGTATTCAAGTCCATAAAAATTTAATAAGTTCCAATTTATTAGAACTATCTATATTAAAATTTATGTTGAAGTCGCCATTTAAAACAATGTACTTATTTTCAATATCAATTTTTTCAAAGACATCATTAAGTATATTTATAAAGTGCATAATATTACCAGTAGGTGGACGGTACAGGTAAGTAATAATTATAACTTTAAAATCTATTAGTTCAATAGCAAGTTCACAATTTAATTCAGATGACATGTTGGATATATCGTCTCTAGTTTTAAACCTTAATCCGGTAGCACACATTAATAATACACCCCCATGATTTTTTTCTGATCTTGCATAGAACGACGCAATATTATAATTTGGAAACACTAATGCATCACAATCATCTTTGGGCATCCACGTCTCACCTAAACATACGACTGAATTTTTATTTAAGTTGGATTTTTTAAGAATAAATTCAAGTTCATTTACTTTTTTACTTAGGCTTTGTATTTTTAGTTTGATTTTTGTGAGTTACGTGAAGGTAAACTTGATTAATTAAAAAGCACTAAAAACCTTTCTTCACAATTTTATTTAAATTCACAGATATATATTTCGGACACAAAGTGACCATTATCAATGTTTTAATACTAAACTGTTTAGTATTAAAACATTGATAATGGTCACTTTGTGTCCGAAATATATATCTGTGAATTTAAATAAAATTGTGAAGAAAGGTTTTTAGTGCTTTTTAATTAATTAGGCTTTGTATATTTAAATGAAATATGGATAGGTCCTCCACATTTGTTGATTTTATTTTATTACTTTTATTTACTTTAGTGTTTTTGACAGATTTACTAGTTTAAAATAATTTAAACATAACATGATGGAAGTTTATATAATATTAACCCTTAGCTGCACCACTTCAATTCTGTAACATAACTGCACAGGGGGTCTTCCAGGACCCCAAGTTGAAAAATTGCTAAAAAATTCTTCTATCCTCTATATAGGACTACAGAACTGTATGGATTAGAAACATCAGCCACACTAGAGAATTCACTATTTTCCCTCGAGGGAACCCCCAGGTGCAGCTAAGGGTTAAATATTAATAAACATTAAATGATGATAAAATATATAAGTCCTTTACGTTGTAGATAATTCACTAATAAATAGAAAAAACGAAAATATATTCGTAAAATCTACAACAAATGAGTCTTATTAAGACTACAAGAACAAATCACTTTTGAAACAACTACTTCTCTAGCTAATACTTCGACAGACATTGAATAATACAAAAGTAATTTGCGTGTTACAAAATAGCAAGGCTATCAAAGCAACACTAATTTGAACGTATTTCTTTCTGTAAAATGAACTAAAAATGATTGAATGTACGTTAAAATAGTTTGTGAGTGACTATACTATGGTAATTTGGAAAAAGAAATGAATTTTGGTTGATGTAATTAAAAATAAATTAGCAAAAGCAATTAAATAATTCAATACTCAATTTTATAGTCTTAATAAGACTCATTTGTTGTAGATTTTACGAATATATTTTCGTTTTTTCTATTTATTAGTGAATTATCTACAACGTAAAGGACTTATATATTTTATTATTAAATTATGCTCTAATTGGGTATTTTCCTTAATCCCGAACGTAATTATTTCCGTAGAATTCAGTAATCCATGCAGGTATAAATAAGACCTTCAGTCGATTATATTTCATTATTGTGTCAGTTGCCGTGCATATCTGAGTAAGTTATTTATTTTTCATTATATTTATTTTAGTAAACGTTTTTATTTATGTTTAAAATCAATTTTATAATAAAGCTGTACTGAAGAGATTGAAATATCGAAACACGTGTCTACAGATGGTTATAAAATTGAGTATTGAATTATTTAATTGCTTTTGCTAATTTATTTTTAATTACATCAACCAAAATTCATTTCTTTTTCCAAATTACCATAGTATAGTCTCTCACAAACTATTTTAACGTACATTCAATCATTTTTAGTTCATTTTACAGAAAGAAATACGTTCAAATTAGTGTTGCTTTGATAGCCTTGCTATTTTGTAACACGCAAATTACTTTTGTATTATTCAATGTCTGTCGAAGTATTAGCTAGAGAAGTAGTTGTTTCAAAAGTGATTTGTTCTTGTAGTCTTAATAAGACTCATTTGTTGTAGATTTTACGAATATATTTTCGTTTTTTCTATTTATTATTAAATGATGAGTTACGTGAAAATTTTAAATACGATAATAATTAATTCAGTTTTGTACAGATATTGATAATGTATTGATAATAATAACTTGGTAACGAAATGTACATGTAGCAAAAATAAAATACACAGTGAAGAAAGTGGTTACTACAAAGTGTTTTATTATGATCTTTATAATGTGAATCAAGTTTCAGAGTTTCGGTTTGTTGGGATTGTTTCTGCAATCAGGTTTCCCAGGTGGTAGAGGGCCCGGCGTTTTATTAATATAATTCAATGTAACTGTATTATACGAGTAGCACTAGCGCCATCTATTAAGCAAAACCAAAGTTAAGTTTAAGACGGCTTTACAGTGTGCCCGTCATGATTAGTTCGCATTGTGATTCCTAGATGTCACTACGGAATACATAATATGTAATTATCGAGTTTGCAGCATAAATAATTATAAAAAGTGGCATCGCGCTGAAATTACCTTTTAATAGCATCGGAATTTCTAGTCATTAAATTGCAACAGTACGTATAAACACTTGCAAATAAACACAGTAGTTTGGCACGTTTTCGTTTTGTTAAATTATGATACACATATTTACCATTATTTTGCAATAAATAAACACTATGAAAAATAATAAAAATATTATTTATTTTATATTTAATATTAACAAATATAAAATACCAACAGAAATAAAGATATTGTTTGTAATTGTGTACGATTAATATATTTTATAAATACCTTACAATAATTTAGATTATGGTTGCGACCGTTACTAGGTGATAATCAATATTAAATATAGAGTCTTAATCTGTGTTATTAATTCAATATTTTATATTTATTTCTAATAATCTTAATAATATTTTTCTTATTTTATTTGTATATTTTTATTTATTTGTTCAATTTTGATTCACTTAGACTTTTTATTTTAATAAAGAGAATAGTTGCGACCGTTACTACGTGGTAATCCATACTTACACTAAATTCTTTCTGGGTGGTGCATTTCATATGAAAGTGAGTGTATATTATTCAATTCCTTTAATTTCAATTTACGTATTTAAGTAAGTTAAAACCTAAATCGTTAGTATCATAAACATTTAACACTGAGAAATAATAATTATTTTGTTTTTGTTGAATCAATGGGGTCTAGACACTTATTTTAACCACCTTTTGTGCACTTTTTTATTATTTTTAATATTTTGTTTATTGTTTTTATTTAATATTATACAAATTATATTGTACTATAGGAGATTCCGTAAATAAATTATTATTATTATTATTTATTTTCGTTCGGGTACTAAACCCTGAACTACGACAGACGTGTAACTTGATCAAATTTAATAATTGCCTAATTAGATTGTTAATGATATTGTTTCACTTGTTTTTACTTTTCTCCGACTAGTTTCGACTAAAAATCATATCTGCTTGAGAATTATATGTAGTTAGAACTAATCGGAAAAAAATATAAACAATATATTCTTGAGAATGACATGTAGTCAAAACTAGTCGGAAAAAAATATATACAGGGTGAGTTTTGGAATATTATTCGTCTCGTAAATATACACTACTTTCCCTATTTAACCGTTTTCTATCAATTATAGTTTCCGAATATTTAAAAACTCACCCTGTATGTTTTGTAGTCTTAGTAAGACTCATTGTTATAGTTTTACGAAATGTTTTCGTATTTTTAAATTATTAGTTATTTCTCTACAACGGCATAAAGGACTTTAATACATAAACAAGAGAAACAATGTCAAGTGTTTTAATCAACAATCTAATTAATACAAAATTGTTTCACCGCGGGTTAAGTGAGAAATTAATTCATAGTTAATTAATGCTGTTTCGTTACATCTAAGACTCTTGGATCAAAATTGCAAGATACAAAATGTAATATAACAGAGATTAATTAAAATTTGCGGGTTATTCGCAGCTCAGATCTGAGGTGCCAAGGGTTCGATGTTTTTTCTTCCGGAACACGATATTACTTTCTCGTGACAATCCATGAAATTTAGTAGATATGAAAACGTATTACTTTCATATCTACTAAATTTCATGGATTGTCACGAGAAAGTAATATCGTGTTCCGTTTCACATGATCTTCACAAAGTAAACGCCTTCGCAGTCGAAACCTAGAGTATAATTCTAAATAAACTGACCATGGCGAAATGGGAATCCTGGAGGCTTTGAATCATTAAGTTGAACCCACCTAGAAAAAAAAATGGATAAATATTAATATTAAGACAATTATGGCGTTTTTTTAATTATAAACAATGTTCAAAATGGTAAAAAATGCTTATACAATGAAAATAATTTTGTTCTACTCTTTAACTCTCCATTTAACTAATTCTTTAATCTTAAGGATTTACAAAATCTTTAAAAACCGCACGTATCATAAGAATAGTAATTAGAAGGTTGAGGGAAACAAAACCAATTGTTTTTATAATCTTCAAATAACATAAAAATTATTCACCACGGGTTAATTGAAAATTTAATTCATCGTATCATAAAAATTGCCACCGTTACTACGTGGTAAGTCATTATACGTAATTTTCGAAAAAAAGTGATAAGAATTTATTTCAAAAAGTGAGATAAATGTAATAATCGCAATAGCAATAAAATATATAATATGTAATCATAAAAATAGTTGCAACAATAACTACAAAGTCACATTTCATTATATAATACTTCTAAAAACTAAACTATCTACTTTCAAAAGATTCTGAAAGTTTTGGTACTTTTGTAAAACTTAAATTAAACGATTAAGCAATAAGATTAGTATCAACTGAAAATTTTTTCTTGGTTTAAGCACAAATTTCTAAATCTCTAAACTGTTACTACCTTGTCGAAATAAAGTAAGGGTTTTGATGGAATAAGGAATATAAGGAGGCATTTTATAAACTGACAAATGCAATAAACACGACGCTAGACAAAGTTGTCTTGAGAACTAACAACTTATGTCTAGTGTCGTGTTTAGTGTATTGGTCAGTTTGCGAAATGCTTTCTTATATTCCTTATTCTATCAAAACCCCTATCGAATACAATGCAAATAAGTCAGAAATTGGAACTGGCTTATCAGAAGCCACGATGGAAAAGAGAAAGCAATCAACTTCTTCACTAAGACCTTATTATGGATGGAAGTTCTAATTAAGAACTGACCTGACAAGGAATGATTAATGTAAAACTGACCATGCTCCTACAATTTAAAAGAACAGCTCACAATAGAGTTAAAAGGCTTTAGAAATTTAACTTTGATACAGAACTCTCATCTGGGCAAATTCGCGGAAATGTTGATGCTTTATCTCGGAGACCATGACAATGCCTCGAACTTTCAAAGCACTATAAAATTGCATAATATAGTGGAAGTCTAGAAGATTTAAAAGACTGATTCTAGTAACTCCTGATGAAAAGACAACAGACTACCGAAACATATACATATTTAGAAATTCAGACGGCCAGAAAGAAGCAAAGCTGATTTTTGTTCAAAGCATTTTAGATGATGAAAGGATAAATCGCAAAATAGAAAGGCTTCCAAAATTTGACTTTGATACTTAACACCCAACTGAGGCGTAGACTATGCCCATAACGTTGTAAGCACTGTAAAACTGTAGAAGCAGCAAGTTAAATACGGCGAACAACTGAAGAAAATGACTAAAATTTTCTAGCAACTTCTAGATAATATTTCTCAAAATTTCTTATTTTCCCAGAGCTTTCCGGAAACTTATTTTAAGGGTTCTAAAATTTTCCAGCATTTCTTGTAATTGCAAGGATTTTCTTTGAGAATTCTGAAATTTTTCAGAAACTTCTAGGTATTTTTTCTTGAATTTTCCTATTTTGCTATTTTGCCAGCGCTTTCCCAAAATTTCTCTTTCATAGTTTTAGATTTATTTGAGTGTTCTAAAATTTTCCAGCAATTTTTCTTCCAAATCCAGAAATCCAGATTTCTACGTTTTTTCTTCCAACTTCCACAAAATTTTGCTTTAGTTTATCGGAATTTCTCAGAATTTTCTTTTCATAATAAAAGAATTTTCTTCAATGGTTCTAGAATATTTCAGATTTTCTTTAGGAATTTCTTATTTTGCCAGAGCTTTCCGTAAACTTCGTCTTCACAAACAAAACTTAAAATAAAACACGTTTTCTTGGAATTTCGTATTTTGTAAGACCTTTCCAGAAACTTCAAAAATTCTGCTCTTTCCAGCAACATTTCTTACGTGTTTTAGATTTATTTGAAGGTTATTGAATTTTCCAAGATTTTTTTAAAATTGCGAGGATTTTTCTCGAATTTTTCAGCAACTTAGATATTTTTTTCGGAAACTTTACAAAAAATCTGGTACTTTTAAGGAATTTCCTTTTCAGATTCTTAGAATTACTTTGAAGGTTTTAACATTTTTAGCTTTTTTTTTTTTAAATTGCAAGGATTTTCTTTGAGGATTCTAAAACTTTCCAGTAACGTCTAGATATTTTTTCTCGAAATTTCCTATTTTCACGGAGCTTCTCGAAAACTTCTCTAGAAAAATTGTGGTATTTTAAAGCAATTTCTCTTTCGTGGTTTTAGATTTATTTGAAAGTTCTAGAATTTTCCTTCGAAATCGCGAGTTTTTTTTATCTTGCAGATTTCAACCTTTCTTTTTCTATTTTTTGGGAATTTGCCTCTAAATTTTGCTTAATTTTATCGGAATTTTTCAGACATTTCCTTCTAAAATACAAGAATTTTGTTCAAAGGTTCTAGAATTTTTCATCGAATTTTTTTTCAGATTTTCTTTGAAAATTTCTTATTTTGCCAGAGCTTTCTGGACACTTCAAATTATGGTATTTTTAACAATTTTTTTTCAAAAGTTTTAGAATTATTTGAAGTTTGTAGAATTTTTCAGCGTGTTTTAAATCGCGAGTATTTTATATCTATCAATTTATTTTCCAGATTTCTACATTTTTTTTATTTTTCGAGAATATGTCACTAAATTCTGCTTTATCTTATGGAAATTTTTAAGAAATTTCTTTGCCAAAATACAAGAATTTTCTTCGATGGTTCCGATTTTAAAAATTTGAACATTTCCTTAAATTTTTTCGAGAATTTGCCATTTATCACAATTTTCTGCAAGATTTTTATTCATTATTCTAACAATTTAGTATCATTTTTTCTTACAGATTTTTAAAATTTCCTTCGAGAAAATTTTCTAGTAATATGTTTTCTTGGTTCCTACATTTTTTTCATCATCTTTTTTCAAAGAATGTTTCACTTGAACTTATCAGAATTATTCACAAATCCATTTTCCAAAATGTAAGAATAAGGAAACATCAAGTAGATTGAGATGTGGGTCAAACAAAATTGTTGTAGAAAGAATGGACAAAGAAGTGGAAGTCCTCTTCAACATGAAAAAGAGGAAAATGGAATTCCTTGGGGAATCAACTCAAAATATGAAATTCTGCAGTTACAAGGCAAAATCGTGGGGAATTATAGAAGATTTATGGGTGCGATTTCAGTTTAAAACAGATGAAAAAGAAGGATTTCAGAACCGAAGCAAAATAGTGTTCCGAACAGCCGAAACGTATATTTAAAAAATCAGAGAGCCAGAAAAAAAAGGAGACTGATTCTTATCCCAAGAATATTGAATGGTGAAATGATACACAATGGTTCTTTCGGTGGACATTTGGGTATGTTGAAGACCTTGAACAAAGAACAAAAACAAGAAGAAAAGGTTATAATGATGTACAGTTTACAATAAGAATGAAGGAAATGACTAGTATGTGTGGCAAGCAATCGTTTCAGTGTTGCTTCGAACAACAGATTGCTGAAACGTATATTTAAAAAAATTCAGAGGTCCAGAAAGATAAAAAGCTAATTTTTGTCCCAAGGATTTTATATGACGGAAGAATAAGTTGCAAAATAGTTAGAAAGGCGTCAGATATTTGACTTTGACACTGAACAACCAACCATAATAAAATATATGATTGTACAAATAATGTAAGTGCGATTAGCGCGCTTCTTCATGTTTTGGATGAGAACCACGGTTCCTACCTCCGTGCCCGAATAGAGATTGCTGAAACGTATATTTAAAAATATTAAGAGGGCCAGAAAGATAAAAGGCAAATTTTTGTCCCAAGGATTTTAGATGGATAAATAAGTTGCAAAATAGTTAGAAAAGGCTTCAGATATTTGACTTTGACACTGAACAACCAACCAGCTCAGGCGATTCACAGAAACATAGGCCATGCCCATAACATTGTAAACACTGTAAAACTAAACTGCAGAATCGGAAAGGAGTGAAGTACTGAGCAACTGAAAAAAATAACTGAAATATAGAAAATTTAGTTATTTCAGTTTAAAATTGATGGAAAAGAAGAAGATAGGGTTTCAAACCGACGAAAAATATTTTCAAGAATTGAAATTATACAGGACCAAGTGTGGTTTCCTCAGTGTTGTTTTGAACAACGTGTATTACAAAAAATCAAGAGGTACAGAGAGATGGAAGGATAATTTTTGTCCCAAGGATATTAGATGATGGAAGGTGTTCGGGTTTGGCAATAAAATCAAACATTGAATTTATTGACTTTGTGTCGGTAATATTTCCCATCCTTGGAACAAGATATCATAAATGACACCGTTTATTCAAGAAGAGGAATGTAACTTCCCGGTTTCGATGTCCAGTACCTGCCCCATGGAGTGTTAGTTCTGAGAAAATAGATAATTGGTGAAAACCGTGAAATTCCAGAAATACACATCGCTGCCAGATGTACTGGTTCGGGTGACCTCTGTGCTGTTTTCCCCCCTCTTTAAGGGTGGTCGCTTAGTTTTCCTGTATAATTGATGTATATTTTTGTAAATAGTATTAAATTAGAAGTCGCATAGAATTCTATATATTTTTGTTATTTGTCCTTTTATGGTATATCTGTTGGACAATAAAGATTATTATTCATTGACTAAGGAGGCTTCTACTTCGTTATACATTTTAATCACAAATTAAACACAATAATTACTTTGTTTTGTATAACAGTTATTTATTTAAACGGTGACCAATGGTTTCAATACATTCACGTATCATTTTCAAACTTTCGGTTTGAAAATGATACGTGAATGTATTGAAACCATTGGTCACCGTTTAAATAAATAACTGTTATACAAAACAAAGTAATTATTGTGTTTAAAGATTATTATTATTATTATTATTATTAAGTCGCACGAGATACTTGTTTTTATTACCAACAACATATACGTTTTAACTTCGGGTCGTACAACTAGGTTGTCTTACAAATAACAATCATGTAACTCAAAATAAACACAAAATAATAAGTTGAAAAATAGTTAGAAAGGCTTCAGAAATTTGACTTTGACACTGAACCACCAGTTGAGGCGATTCATAGAAACTTAGGCCATGCCCATAACATTGTAAACACTCTAAAACTGCAGAAGTGACAAGGTGTTAAGTACTTAATGAAGAAAATGAATGAAATATAGAAGATTTATGAGAGTGGCTTCAGTTTAAAACTGATGGAAAAGAAGAAACCAAACTATTTTCAAGAATTGAAATTATAGAAGACCCAGTGGAGGTCCCTCAGTTTTGCTTTTGGCAACGGATTGCTGAAACAAATATTTAAAAATTCAAAGGGACAGAAAGACGGGAGGCTTCAGAAATTTGAACTTTATACTGAACAATAAATTTAAAAATACGAAAACATTTCGTGAATCTACAACAATGAGTCTTACTAAGACTACAAAACAAATTAATTTGAAACAACTACTTCTCTAGCTAATACTTCGACAGACATTGAATAATACAAATTAATTTGCGTGTTACAAATAGTACAACTATTAACACGTGTCTGCAGATGATTATAAACTTGAATGCTAGATTTTTTAATTGCTTTTGCAAATTTAATTTAATGAAATCAGTTTTTTTTTTTTTTTTTTTTTTTTTTTTTTTTTACATAAAATGTCATATTGACATATATAACATAAAATAGTTCCTTAAAATTGGAACAAAAATAGAAGCCATCAATGGCAAAAATATAGCCTGAATGACAAGAATCGTCTGCGGATATTCATCGTCAGCTACAGGGAATAATGGAAGTGGAAGAACACTGCACTGTGAACTCCGCCTTCAAGTCTTGCGAATTAAATTTTGAAGTTATTGTGAGTGTATTTTATTTTGTATCATTATTTTAGTAAGACTTGTAAAGGAAATAAACTAAACTAAACTAAACTAACTAAACTAAAATTCATTTTTCATATTTTTTCATGTTATAGTTACATTTAAACAATCTAAAGTACATTTTATCATTTATTAGTTTATTCAACAGAAATAATTTCGTTCAAATTAGTGTTGCTTTAATAGTTGTACTATTTGTAACACGCAAATTAATTTGTATTATTCAATGTCTGTCGAAGTATTAGCTAGAGAAGTAGTTGTTTCAAATTAATTTGTTTTGTAGTCTTAGTAAGACTCATTGTTGTAGATTCACGAAATGTTTTCGTATTTTTAAATTTATTATTTAATTTACTACAACGAACTAAAGGATTTTAATACATTTTATTATTTATACTGAACATCCAGCTGAGGCGACACTGGAGAAGCGGTATAGAGTTAACTACAATGAACAACTGAATAAAGTGACTGGATTATACAGAAAATATAAGAGATTTAGAATTTCAGTTTAAAACTCATAAGGAGAAGGAAGGAGAAAGAATTTCAAACCGACGCAATTTGGTGTTGTTGTTTTGAACTGCGGAAACGTATATTTAAAAATTCAGAGAACCAGAACAAAGAGAGGCTGATTCTTATCCCAAGAATATTGAATGGCGAAAGAGATTCACAATGGCTCTTTCGGTGGACATTTAAAGTATGAAGTCGAAGACCTTGAACAAAGAACAGAAAAGGTTGTAATGATTAAACTGTACAATAGCCATGAAGAAGTGGTGCAGGAAATGACTACTTTGTGTTTTATAACGTATTGTATTTAATCATTATCTGCCATGTATAATAAAATATATAATTATACAAACAATGTAAGTGCGATTCGCGCGCTGCATTTCATCTGATGGATGAGAACCGTAGTTCCTATTACTGTGCCTTGAATGGCGCAGATGGTAGCGTGCTCGACTAACAATCGTGAGGCCGCAGGTTCAAATCCTGCTTCAGGTACATCTTTTATTGATACATAAATTTCTTAAAATGCCAATTGCACATTGTTTCGCGAGTGTTATCTGTATTAGCGTGTTGTCGGGTTTCTTTTCGCGTTGTTGGTTTTTCTAAATTTCGACGTTGGGGCGACTTCCCAATCGCCATCTTCAGGAGTTTTTATTTTAAAAATTGACTCGTGGTACGGTTTTTGGATTCGGTATTTATGTAGTTTCTTGCCTTGCTCGGCTTCTTGTGATTGGTCCTGTTCGACTTGAGTTGTCATTCCGGTGTGTTTGTGGCAGTGATAATCTGAGGGTCAGTGCTATTAGAAGGCGTACTGGGCGGCTTTTTCGGGTTAATCCTTATTATTAAATAAAATCTCCTTTCTTCACAAATTTTATTAATTGCAAATGTACATTCGGAGACTCGTATGTCATATAATATTCAGTGCATATTCACGTAACTCAAAAATTAAACTATTTAATTAATCCTTATTGTTAGCTTTGCCATCTAACTGGAAATCTAATTTGTCATCCATTTTATTAAAATTAAGTGATTTGTTTTCTATCCTGATAATCTTTTTACTGTAATTACTAATTCGGATAATTATCTTTGTATTATCGAAATCGATGGCCAAACATAACTTTAAACAAACGCGCACTTACTTTAAAATGAAACCAACTAGTTATAATGAAGTGCGGGATATAGTTGGTAAGTTAAAAAACTCAAAATCGCGCGATATCTATGGTTTAACAGTACCCCTAATAAAAGCAGTAATAAATTCTATTATTGTCCCTTTGACAAAATTGTTAAATTTATGCATACACCATTGCGTATTTCCTAAATCATTAAAAAGGGCGCGAGTTATACCGGTGCATAAAAAGGGTAACAAAACAGATTTAAATAACTATAGACCTATCTCAATATTACCTATTATATCCAAAATATATGAAAAAGTTATGCTCAAACAAATTGTTTGCTTCCTTGAATTAGAGGGTTTACTAACAGATCGGCCATACGGTTTTCGATCAGGACTCTCTACGGTGGACGCAGTCATCGCTTTAGTCCAAGACACATTGAAAGGATTTGAAGCAAATATACATACTAATGCGCCCTTTCAGGATTTAAGCAAGGCATTTGACTGCGTCTGTCACGAGACTCTATTCCGTAAACTTTATTTTTACATTTTTTGCCCGGCTACCTGTCGACTTATTAACTCATACCTCACCGAAAGGAAGCAAACAGTTGTTATTAAACATGAAAGTTCAACTGAAAATGATTTAAAATATGGGGTTCCGCAGGGCTCAGTACTTGGACCTATCTTATTCCCAATTTTTATAACTGATTTACCATTACTAGCTACTGATTCTACATTTTTCGTATATGCTGATGACACATCAATAACAACAAAAGCAGGCCAAATTAACTCATGTCTAGATAAAAGTAAAAATAGCAAAAATTTTGCATTCAAATGGTTTGCATGTAATAAACTATTAGTAAATGAAGAAAAAACTATAGATATAATGTTCTCATTAAAGGCAACTCATTTATGCAACCAACTAGAAAATTCTAAATTTTTAGGAGTGTACCTAGATAATAAAATGACCTGGCAGACACATGGAGAGGAAACTGCAAGAAAGGTTAGCAAGAATATATATTTATTAAGGCAACTAAGTAACTGTTTGCCACCCAAAGCATTACGCGTTGCGTATTTTTTTCTGTGTGAGTCCCTCTTAACATATGGCATTATTGCTTGGGGTCACTCAGCTATATTATGTAGGTTGTTTCGATTACAAAGAATGGCAGTAAGAGTAATATCAGGGCTAGGCTATAGAATTGACTGTAAAAACGCATTTGCTGACCTAGGAATTCTCACATTACCCTCAATTTATATATTAAACTCCCTTGTCTACACACGTAAAAATATTAACACGTACTGCTTACACAACAATATCCACAAACACAACACAAGAACTAATAATAATATATATCTGCACCGATCACGTTTATCTAAAACACAAGATGGTATAAACTTCTACGGGCCTAAAACTTTTAACAATCTGCCCGAATCTATAAAATCACAGGAGATTAATCAGTTCAAAAAACAAATTAAGGCATGCCTTCTTAAAAAGGGATATTATAGTATCAATGAACTTCAGCGTGACGATTTTAAAATTTACTAGAATTTATAGCAACGACGATGTTTCTTCAGTGTCGGAATTGAGTAATCTTAGTACTGATTTTAGTAGCATGTAATCATTTTAGAAATAGTACCTTATAGAGTTCTATTCCAATAAATATGTACTGATTTATAATTTTTAACGTGTTGTAATGTCCTCATATTTTACTAAAAATAAGGATACTTGGTATTTTATATATGTATACAAAATTTTATCGTAATATATTGTAATTTCGCTTTTATTTATACACTTGTTTCAATATTCTTATTTATATATTAAATGTTGCATTTTATCTACATTCTAATATACTTTAGCTTTAAGATTGCCGTTTTATGAATTTGTAATTTTGTGCTCTGACCTGTGTAAACATTATGTATTCGCACCAATAAATGATTATTATTATTATTATTATTTGTGTGGCTGTCATATATTGAAATATTGAGGAATTAGAGTCGTGTTTTTTTTTTACTTCTAGTCTATATTTCTCTCTTCGTGATTTTTCTGTTTGTTTGGCTGATGTACATTTTGTTGCATGGGATACTTTAAAACCCTTGCTTCTCTAACGGGTGTGGTCTTTAGAAGTCAGTCCAGTGCACCGTAATGAACTAGTCTAAGCATAGAATTCTGTTAGCTCAAACCATCTCTGCTCCGTCTTAGCGTCAAATACTCAACGAACTGCAGATTTCATTATTTATAAACATTGCCTAGCTTCTGCTGTTTCATTTATGCTCAGTGGTTTGCCCAAATGGACTAATAGGACATCAGCAGGTGTAGAAAATTCCATGCCGGTCTATCCCCGGTCAAATCCGTCTTAGTATTTTGCATGTGTGCATGAAGTCATCCAAGTCGGAAGAAGCTAGTATTGCTTCGCATGACTCTAGAACATAAGCTATCAATGTGGGTTCATGGGCCGTTGATACTTTCCGAGGAGGGAGCAGTAGAAGACCCAGAGAAAATCAAGGGGCACTGAGATGGCGCAGAGGAAGCAATCACTGTTTAAATTCGCGGCAGATGGTAAGTAAAATTAAGATGGGAGGCTCTAGAAAGAAACATATTCTCAAAGTGGACGGTAAGCAAAATAAGGTTGAGAAACTATGCTCTACGAGATCTGGTGTAGGATATCCCTTCTTACACCTCATAGTCAAAAGGATCTTTACCATCGGTTCCGCTATCCTGAATATGTGTTTGATGTAGAATATCCACACCATGACTAAGAAGAAATCCATATTATATAAATCCATTTAACTATTGCTCCTATCCAATATTAACCAAAATTTCCGTTTTTTATAAATTCTAGACGTCTTCGTTTCTTAAAAATTTGCAACTGCCCATACCTGATCTTTGTATCGGAAGAAGAAGAACCACCAATGCAAGAACTGGAAAATACCAGGACTACACAAAATTAAACATGCTGGGAAAATAACTATTTGTTCTCCATTTCGGAGATCGTCATTAAAAGTCGGCCAATTGAATACGTTTTATTCATCTCCATAAAGTAATGACTAACTTCATTCTAGAGATCGTCAATAGAAGTTCCGGAAATCCTCGGTATTGCAACATCAAACGAATTAAGTTTCGACCATCTTATCATTCTTAGATATTAAATTCATACAATATCTTATCTAGATAGATGAGAGCGAAAACACTAAGACATTTAAGCACTTATAAGAGTTGAAATTTATCAGGAAGTTAATATTTATCATGACTGAACAAAACAAGGCAGAAAGACCTCTTGTTGATAGCCTTTTGACAAACTAACTCAGTAAAACATCATTCATTATTTATTATTTAAATGTAAATATGCATGAAGTTTGTCAATAAAAATGCGTATTGTTGTTATTATATTTATCTATTCCTCAAATTATCGACCAGGTTAAGAAAATTAACCTTAAAAGAATTAAAGACTTAACAGGAGGTCAAAAATGCCAATTTTGGCAGCTTATTAGCAGATATTAATAATAATATACTGACGAGATCGAGAAATCGAAACACGTGTCAGCAGATGATCATAAACTTGAGTGTTGAGGAAAAAACAACAGCGGAAGACCAAGAAAGGATTGGAACAGCACAAAGAAAAGGGAATACACATGGGAAGAAATAAAGACGATGAATCAAGATTGAAAGAAATGTAAGGCATGTACCACAAAAAAACAAACAGATATTTACAAAATGTACATAACACCCTACACGATTTGACCTACATACCCTTTAATACCGTTAGATTATTTAATACTCACTTTATATACATAAGAAAGTATCATTAATTTAAATGGAACAGGCTCGCGTCATCGATTCGTATTAAATTAACTAAACATCGGCCCTCAACTAATCGATACAATAAAATAGATTAGTTATTGATAGCGGCGAAGGCTGTGAATAAATAACATAAAACAATTATTACGCTTTTCTATGCCGCTGTCCATTCAATCCAATTAAAAGGACAAAGATGCTTGACCTCCCAGAAATTCGGTTCGCGTCTATTTCGGTATAATAAAAAGGTGTTCGCACAGTCTGGCACAAGTCTTAGAAGGGTTTGCGTCAACGAACAAGAATGAAATATCAAAGTCACGCTACAGATTTGATTACATACATTCCGGCGCCTATTTGCAATAAAATAAATTAACATTTTGCTGTTACGGAATGTAAACGTCACACCACTTTTTAAAAATGTTGTTATATTTATTATTAATAAGGACAAGACAAAATATAAACAATAGTGTAAAAATATTAAAAATCTTAGCGAAAAGAGGATATGTACATCATACAAATTCACAGAAGTCATTATTAAAAAAATCTTAGGCATTCAATTATTGTTTTCCTATCAACAACAGCTAAAAAATGCAACCATAATCCAGCAAGGGATGATTTATATATTTTTTACTGCAGTTTTTGTAGAAAAAACTTAATTTCTAAATGTCAGCGATCGGAAATATCACGTAATTGCCTTGATACTACCTTTATATGAGAGGAAATTGGTCTTAGAGGACACTTTTCAATCAAAAGAATACCTAGGTGTTTGCATGAACTCATAGGATGTATCCCAAAATTTTGGATTTTTGTATAAAAAGTTACACATGGTGTTAATACTAAGTCTTTACACCCGAAAATGGCAGTTAGAATTCGTTAAAACAAACAACTTTTCTTGGTTCCAATTTGTGATTGGGTGCTCCGGTTCGGAGTTATTGGAGTTCTTTTGTTTATCTAACAATCGCTAATTATTCGAAGGACTAAAAAACCAAAAAGTTTCAAAAGTGGCTTTCGGCTCTCTAAAACATTTGTATTTACAATTATTTTTTAGTGTTTCCGATCAAAAATTTCGAAACAAAATATTTTGAAAACCACTGCATCGATATTTGAAAGCAAAACAGTTATAAAATCCTTATGCTATCTACTACAAAATTTGTCCTAAACATTTTTTTTTCAATCTACCCCAAAAAAGTTTTTATTCAGTTACTTTAATTACAGATAAGTATCAACAAACTAAAAAATCCATTTAAACGAAGTAGCTTCTGTCATTGAACAATAAAAGAAAATAAGATTAGACTTGACAATTACAGCAACGCAAGCCCAGCAGTGTGTTTTAATGTTGGTGGAGACCTTCACAAGAACTGACAGCTTCTCTTTTATATCTTCTGCTGCAGCAACGATTCAGGCCACTAGTTCTTCCACTGTGTTCACCGTTGTTTCGTATACATCTTACTTCAGAAAAAGAAGCCTAGTGGAGTTAGGTCGGGACTTCGAGCTGGCCACGCAACAGGACATCTCCTCCCAGTCCACTTATTTGGGTATTCTCGATTTAGCAATGCGGTGATTTCTCGCGTTGTGTGAGCCTGTGCCCCATCATGCTGAAACAAAAGTCTCCACCTGATGTTTAATGGCAAGTTCTCAAGAACCTTCGGTAGCACAGTATCTAAGAAAGTGAAATAATTTTCACCATTCAAGCGGATTGGGAGAATGTAAGGCCCGATTACGTGCTCCCCTACGATCCCGGCCCATACATTTATCGCAAAACGTTGTTGATGTGAACGAATAAATGTTGCATGGGGATTCTCGTCAGCCCACACGTAATTATTTTTAGAATTAAATACACCATCCCTCGTGAAACAGGCTTCATCCGTAAACAGAATAAATTTTTCAAAATTCCTTTGAAGATTACATCATCGAAGAAGCCAACAACAGAACAACAGGCTCGGCTGGAAGTCGTCAAGTCCCAAAGCTTGCACTTTTTGACTAGGGAATGGGTTAAGACCCCTGCTCCTTCAGAACTTGCCAAACTCTCACATGATTTGCATGTACTCTGTTAGCTATTACCCTTGTGCTCGTCGATGGGTCATCTTCAATAATATCAAGTACAGCCTCGTCGAATTCAGGGGTTCGACGTAATCTGTTGGAATTCCCACCAAGTTTTGTGTAAAAACAATTTTTTTTCTGAAAAGCTGCCTACTTGGTTGGTGACGATTTGGGTATCTTCTCTGATAAATTCTTCGAGCTTCTCGTGCATTACGCCTTGCCTCCCCAAAAACCAAAAACATGTCAACGAATTCATCATTTTGATAATAGTGCATTTTTAGATACAAATTATGCACAATAAGCACACAAATGATGAACTTTAAAGTATTTCAACGTTAGTGCATTAAGTTTGAAGATCTCGTTCGGTTTCGTGTTCTTGTCAAATCTAATATTTTTTGTTTCATTGTTCAGTGGCAGAAACGTACTTCGTTTTCAATGTTTTTTTCATAATAGTAATTCAAATAACCGAATAGACTTTTTTGGATAGATTGAGAAAAATGTTGAGGCTGAGAAATGTTGAAAGTTCATCTTCACTTTAATATAAATATAACTATATAAGCACTAAATAAATATATGCCAAAACTGCAAAGTTTTAAATCTGAAATGGTCTTCGCCTGAGGAAGCCACAGTGTGACGAAACAATTGTAGCGTTTTACAATATATATTTGAAAGTGCTTATATAGTTTTATTTATATTAAAATAAGAAAAGTTGTTTGTTTTAACGAGTTCTAACTGTCATTTTCAGGTGTAACGACTTAGTATTAACACCCTGTATATGTTTATTGTAGTTTTTATAGAAAGACGTTAGTTTCTATATATCAGTAATCGACAATGCCCTTACATTGATATTAGCTTCCGAGGTAAGGAATCAAAGGATACCTAGGGATATTGATATGTTATAATTTGGGAAAGGTGCTAAGGATGGAATATGCGTTTGTATATTAGGATGACTTGGGTCCATCACACTAACCTCATTTCTCCTAAAGACTATGAAGAAAATAATAGACAAGCACATAGAGAGTGACTCACTTATAAGAGCACCCTTAAATGTCAAGCAGTTCGCATTTCAGCCTGGAAAATCAAGCGTCAATGCTCTGCACAAGGAAATAGCACTCGGAATATTTTCAGACATGACTACACCTCGTAATCTGCAATAAAACGAGCAGCTATAAATAAGGGAATATATCCTTCCGCGATAAGATGGGTGGAGTCAAAGCAAAACAATTTCTGGATTACAAGAAACGAAAACTGCAATTCAGAGTTTGAAACATTGTGAAAATTACACGAATCAAGGAAATATCTTCAAAATTGCTAAATACACTTGGAATTGAAGCATGCTTAATAAAACGTAAGAATATTATACATATGTTAGATATAAACATGATGTTAACATTGTAAACTCAAGATGATAAAAATCGAAAATTGCAACTCTCAGTTTGAAAAATTCTAAAACTTACAAAAATCACCAAAATAGCTTAAAATTGCTGGATATACTTAGAATTGATATAGTTTGGTAAAAATAAAAAAGTAATACACGTATTTTAGCTATAAATATATGTCAAAACTGCAAACTTGAAAGTTGAAAACAAAATTCAACTTGTATGATAAATCTAATTAAAAATTTAATTGGTGCAATTTACGCGTATGTTTTATGAATTGGAGGGTGGGATAGTGGCCACCCACCCACCCTACATATATATTTTAACTTAAATCAGGACACTGTCGATGTTTTGTGGAAATACATCAATGTCTTAATGATTTGTTTTGCTGGAAACTTAACGACGATTAGTGACTAAAATAACCATGTATATGTAGTGAGGGTGGGTGGCTTCTATTCTACTTTGCAATCTCTAAAATATTAGCAAGAGTCCCTTTATAAAAATTTTCCTTATAACAAGTAATTAATTATTATACTTAAAGTTACAAGAAACGAAAATTGCAATTCAGAGTTTGAAATTCTGAAAATTACACGATTCGAGGAAATATCTTCAAAATTGCTAAATGCACTCAGAATCGAAGAATTTTTAATAAAATGTAAGAATATTATACCTATGTTACCTACAAACACAATTACAACTTTGTAACCTCAAGATTATAAAAATCGAAAATTGCAACTCTCAGTTTGAAAAGTTCTAAAACTTACATCAATCATCAAAATAGCTTAAAATGACTTATACTTAGAATTTATATATTTTTGTACAAATTAAAAAGTAATATACGTATTTTGGCTTTAAATATATGCCAAAACTGCAATCTCGAAAGTTTCAAGAAATCAAAATTCAACATTGATTTTATTCTAATTTAAAATTTAATTACTGTAATTCACGCGTATGTTTTATAAATTGGAGGGTGGGATAGTGGTCACCCACCCACCCTACATATATATTTTAACTTAAATCAGAACACTGTCGATGTTTTGGGAAAATACATCAATGTCTTAATGATTTGTTTTGCTGGAAACTTAACGACGATTAGTGACTAAAATAACCATGTATATGTAGGGAGGGTGGGTGGCCTCTATTTTACTTTTCAAACTTTGAAGTATTAACAAGGGTTCCTTAATAAAAATTTTACTCATACCAACTAATTAATTATCAAACTTAAAGTTACAAGAAGCGAAAATTGCAATTCACAGTTTGAAACATTCTGAAAATTACAGGAATAGAGGAAATAACTTCAAAATTGCTAAATGCACGACTGTAGCAAAGGGGTGTCCGCAGGGGGGAGATTTGTCCCATACACGGGCTACATAACCCAAGGCTACGCAGATGATATCGCCGTAATAATTAGGGGCGAGCACGAAGGCATTCCTACAATCCTAATGCAACAAGTACTGAACATCATCAATAATTGGTATGTTCGGAAAGGACTAAGTGTCAACACGAATAAAACGATCATAGTTCCATTCACGCGTATGAGGAAGCTGCATATGAATGGAAAAAAATAATCCTCTCCAACGAAGTGAAGTATCTGGATATAATTATGGATGTCAAACTGACGTGAATCAGCATATCGACCAAATCAACAAAGCAACAGCGTCGCTCTGGGCCTAACGGCGGCCAATGGGAAAAACCTGGGCATTAAAGGGCAAAATCACGTATTGGCTGTATAGAACGGCGGTGGTACCCATTGTCATCTATGCTGCCCTTATATGGTGGCCAAAAACCCAAAAACTGGACACGCAAAAGAAGCTGGGTAGGCTTTAACGCTTAGCATGTATAAGCATCAAAGGGGTCATGCAAACGATCAAAGAAGGAGAAACTTGTGGCGGACCTCCGACTAAACCTGAGGAAGAAAACACGTCCGGGAAACTGGACAGAACACATAGAATAGTGCAGCAAATCGACCAGGTCCTGCTGCCCAAACGGACATGTCCAGGAGGCTCGAATTCGAAATACCGTTTAAGGTTTTGACTGAAGACCCCAAAACGGCCACTCCCATAAGATCAAAGCCGTTTTTTGGACTCCCCATTGCGCACAGAAGAAAGGTGGTCAATCGAAACGACTAATCAAACTCAATCACAGCCATAAGGTGCTTGAACGAGCTGAGAACATTCATGGTACTCATGACAGAGCATTGTGCCTTCCAGTACCATTTGTGGAGAATGGGAAAAGAAAGGGGAAATTGCAGATTATGTGATTCGGCAGATGAAACGACCGAGCACATACTATGCACTTGTGTCGTGAATGCCCACAAGCGTTTTTCACAATTCGACAGAGACCGATTATACCACGGAGAAGTGAGCAGCATCATCCCCAAGAAAGTTACCAGGTTCATAGAGGACGTGGAACTGCTTGGTAAGTGATTGGTCAAGGGCAGAACAATAAATCTATTAGGTCACTGTTCACGAGAGGTTAATTCACCTATATGTAATCTGCAACCTGTAGGATAACTTGGGATACCTCAGAAAGGAGTTCATTTAAAGGCTTGTAGAGTGTTTAATTGGGGTGTCATAACTTAGTTAGGGGTGTACTAAATTGAATGTTTGAATAGATTAAATAGACACAAATATTTTGAGGTGTAATGAAGATCAAAATACAATTAGGGTCGAAACCAACACATACATTCCTCACCATTCACAAAAAGTCATTACATTTGGATCAGACAGGACGAGCTTTTCTGAAAGAACCAAGGAAAAATAAAACACTTGTTTTGACATTAAAAGCAGTGAAATTACAAAACAAGTGTTTTATTTACCTTATATATATATAATGGAATTTCACCAAGTATAAGCCTCGTCAATTCAATAATTAGAACCAAGGAACATCATACCTTCTATATCAATGACCAAAGGAAATTGGGCTTGGAGGAAAGTTTGAAATCAGACGACACCTAGGGGTATTGCGATATCATAATTTGGTAAAGGTGCTAAGAACCGTTTTTGTAAAAAAAAAACTTAATTTCTATATGTGAGCGATTGGAAATGTCATACTCATGCCTTGCTCTTAGTTTTAAAGGAGAGGATATTTGACTTGTAGGAAGATACCATAATATTTGTATAAACTCACAGGAAGGATCCCCAAATTTTGGATTTTTACTGTGGGAGAATGGGGTTTCTTTTTTGAAACGGAATGAATAGTTGCGATTTTATAGGTTTGTAATCGTCACTTGAAAGAATAAATTTGTAGGGAATCTTCGGAGATTGTTGGAAGGAGTGTTAGGAATTTTTGAGGTTGTTGAATGTGATATAAATGTTGTGTCGCCGAAGTAAGGAATATTTATTTTGGATTAAAAATAAAAAATGTGCATTATAGACATCATCACATAAATTATACAATATCGGCGATAGCGTTACGGCCCCGACCTGACGTGCAGCAACGTTGGTTCGGGTCAGTAGGTGGATGGGTGACAGGTACCATTCACCATTGGGATACAAGTAATGGTGCTTTAGAGTGACGGGGGCGATCCTTTAAAGTAACAAGCTTATTTACACACACACACAAATAACACGGCGGAAGAACCACGTGGCCGATAGCCAAACAGTAATACTACTACTATAAATGACAGATTTTGACGAAATTAAAATCTATTTCAAAGGAAAATATTAATTAGGAGGATAATATGATGGGACGGAAACCTAAATATTAACACCCTCCCCTCACATGGATTTATTTGTGTGAATCATCAGGAATAATTCAGCTAGCTAGTAAAGATACCCTTTTTTATGTGTGATGGGTAAAATTTAGAAAGAAATATTTATAAATGAGACTTTGATGCCAATATCAAGTGCTTTTTTGACATCTAGAAAATGAACGGTTGCCTTTTGGCCTTCAACAAATTAGGTTTATATATTAGATGTTCGAATTGTAAGAGGGAAAGGGGTTTATTTTATAGATAATCCAAATTGGTATCGGGGTATGAAATATTTCAATAATTTTTTGAATAATGTTGTGTTGCTTTGATAGTTGTACTATTCGTAACACGCAAATTAATTTTGTTTTATTCAATGTCTGTCGAAGTACTAGCCAGAGAAGTAGTTGTTTCAAATTAATTTGTTTTTTAGTCTTAGTAAGACTCACTGTTGTAGATTCACGAAATGTTTTCGTATTTTTAAATTTATTAAATAATTTTTTGTTTTAGAAGCGATTGCAACAAATCGCCTATCGCCGAAGTAATGTAATAGGATGATAGTTTAAAATAGAGAACCCTTGCTTGTTTCCGGGTTTGGAGTATAAAGTTATCTTTCCATTTACTGATTTTGGTAAAAGAAATTGAAGATTTTGAGAATAAATAGGTAAACATTGTAGGGAAGTATTTTAAGGATCAAGTGCTTCTATCTACAGACGACATTCTAAAGTAATCAGATTACTTCAAACTCCTACATTCTATTAACAATTTTGCTCTCGGCTTACATTATCGAAACTGAGAGCAAAATTGTTAACGGAATGTAGGAGTTTGAAGTAGTCTCATTATTTTAGGGTATCGTCTGTAGATAGACGCTGATAGAGGAATTGTAACTGGAATGTAGAACATTAATTATTGTTCCCTGTCAACAACAGCCAACTGTCAGTCAATTGTCGATGTTGATAGATCCCTTCAATATTGGTGGTTATCCACCCATTTGGGATGTAGTGCAATGTTTAGGCAATAGATGGCACATTTATGGTAATATCGTAGTCGATGGAATGTAGAAGTTTAAAGTGATCTTTCGTCTTTATTGTCTCATTTACTTTTGCTCAAAATTTAACACATTACAGGATATACATACATTTTCAATATAACAAACAAATAATTTAGGTCGCTGGTTTTCAAATGTCATCCACTCAAATCGTAATCTTTCCACAAATAGATCTTGGCTATTCCTGGAATAATTGCTCAGCAGAAATGCTGCATTTTGTCCCTTTTGTGGGATATTTTAGACATTATTTAGTGTTAAAATATATAAGTCCTTACGTTGTAGAAAATTCACTAATAATTAGAAAAAACACGAAAATATTTCGTAAAATCTACAACAAATGAGTCTTATTAAGACTACAAGAACAAATTACTTTTGAAACAACTACTTCTCTAGCTAATATTTCGACAGACATTGAATGATACAAAAGTAATTTGCGTGTAAAATTTTACAGAAAGAAATACGTTCAAACTAGTGTTGCTTCGATAGCCTTGCTATTTTGTAACACGCAAATTACTTTTGTATTATTCAATGTCTGTCGAAGTATTAGCTAGAGAAGTAGTTGTTTCAAAAGTGATTTGTTTCTTGTAGTGTTAATAAGACTCATTTGTTGTAGATTTTACGAAATATTTTCGTGTTTTTTCTAATTATTAGTATTATTTAGTGTGTCTGCCGGTAAAAGTCTGCTTCTAACGCCAAATTTGTTGCACCAGTTACAAACGTAGTCCAAAAGTTTTGTTATAGTCGATTCATAAGCAAATGCATTTCAGTATTAAATTTATAGAAAACTTACCAGTACAGATACTATAATTCCTAATGATCCCTTTCAATCAGCTGTAATTAATCAATCTGCACTTAACTCCTATATACACCGACTAATAACAACACCAATGATAAAACGAAATACAACAAAGAGCTCAGCATCATCTATGGAACTACGAACTTTTGATTCATCTATCACAAACATATTGTAGCCATCGCAATCATCTATGGGATTGCCAAGAAAAATGGTAACAAGGGAGCAGTCGCGAAATTGGTGGATAAAAAGGAGGTAAAGATGAAATTAAACAACTAAAATCATACGATTGTCGTTAAAAGGCTTAATTTAGCAAGATTAGTTAACAACAAAACCTAAACGAAGTAAAAACAATTAGGCGTGTACAATAATGAATAGATTAAACACGCAAAAATTTTGAGGTTAGATGAACATCAAAATGCAATTAGTAACGAAACCAACATATACATACACCACCATCACAATAATTCATTACGTGTTGGAACAGACAGAGCGAGCTTTTCTGAAAGAATCAAGGAACATTATACTTCCTGAAGATATAACAAAAGGATATCTACGTATGCTAATGTACTAGACGAATGGCAGTCTTTAAACGTGGATTTCAAAATTTTACACAAAGAAGTAAAAGGAAGGAAATTAAACCTGTTGAAAACTCTTAAAATATACGAAAGGAAAGATTAAATGAACAACAAACATAAATTTTTCGTTACAACTAAATATGCTTTTTCACTACCCTATTACACGGATGACCATGATGGATCTCCTCTCCTCTCATCTTCAACTGTGTTAAGCTGTTGAGATCCAAAATTTATCGAAACCGGGAAACAGGGAACAATAATTCAATATTTTCACTCACGATGAATTAAATTCTCACTTAACCCGTGGTGAAACATTTTTATATTAATTAACCTCTAAGTTTTCACTCACTGTTATTTACTAATATCTTGTTGTGAAGTCAATGACCCCAACCGAAAATAAGCCACCTGCAAGCGAGAAATTAGGAACACGCGGGATTCCCCTGGAGAATTCGGTGAACATGGAGGGGAAAATACGAGAGCACGGGACATTAGAGTGTGGGTCGTCCAGGAGATCGCATCGTTATTTTCTTTGATTGTCAAAATAAATGGAATTATTATTAAATTCGTCTGACACAGTACATTAGTTTAAATTATATTTCTAACATCAGAAGTGGGATAAAGGACCCGGTTAATAGTGAAAGTGATTCTCTATTAGTTAAATTTATTCTCTTGTGTGCTAGTACGCATTTCGAATCAATGCTGAGCCAGAGAAGCAATTCAAGGCATCGCCGCCGCCGTTCTCGCAGAGACGATGAAAGGGCTGAACGGAAAAATCGCCATCGCCGGGACCGCAAGCGTAGGCGTATTCCGGGAACGAGGAGCTCAGACTCGGGGAGTTCCCCGGCGGATCGGGTCCCGACAGATTCGGTATCCCAATTAGGAGAGGTATTGTTAAAAAGTATGGATCGTCTTGTCAGTTTAATAATTTAAAAATGAGTACCTGTTCTTGCTGTAATTCTACTACGGAAAGTCATATGCTTGTTCACTGCTGCATATGTAAAAAGAAGTATAATGCTGATTGTATTGGAATAACTAAAGCTGAAGCAAGAAAAATTAATCTAAAAAGTGGACTTACTTGGACCTGCTTACAATGTAAGGAGCTAGGTGATGACATAAATGGACTTAAGGCTGCTATAGTTGCCCTAAAAGAAGATATTAGGCAGCTTAAATCAATGCCTACCCCAGCTATACCTTCCACTTCGTTAATTACGGAACAGATTATACAGGAAATTGCCGAAAGGGATAAACGTAAACAAAATATTATTATTTATGGACTGAAAGAGCCAATCCTTGAATCTAAAGCTGAACTAATAGAATCTGACAAATCCACAGTGTCAGATATATTAAAATCTCTCCACATTGCCATAAGTAATCCTAAACCTATTCGGCTTGGAAAATATGACCCATCGAACGAACGTCGTAATCGCCCTATCAAATTACGACTTGATGACCCATCTCAAGTAGGTTTAGCACTAAGAAGCCAACATAATCTGAAATCTACGAATAAATATAAACAAATTAGTATCTCTTCCGATAAAACACCTACCCAGATTGAATACTACCGCGCAGTGAAAAACGACTTGGCTCAACGAACATCTGCTGGAGAAAATAATCTCATAATTAAATATGTTCGAGGCATTCCTACGATTGTACAAAAGTCGGAAAACTAATTATGCCCAGCATCTCCAGCACCGCTACTCGGATATATTACCAGAACACCCGCGGACTCTGCTCGAAAACTCATATTATGTACACATCAACTGTTAACACATACTTTGACATCATTGCCTTAACGGAAACGTGGCTCAATAACTCCGTCTGTGACTCAGAACTATTTCCTTCTTACTATAAAACTTTTAGATGTGACAGAAAATTTAGTTCTGTTGGTCGCTCAAAAGGCGGCGGCGTTCTCTTAGCGGTGTCTGAACAAATTTATGTTGAAAATTTTGATGTTACGCATATTACAAATGTTATTCCACTTATAGATTTAGTTGCATGTAAGTGTAAAATTAATCTACACGTGATTTACATATTAGTTCTGTACATACCACCAGATGTATCCCTCGATGCACTATCCTTATTCCTTGAACTGTTAGAAATTCTAATATTAAATAAAAGAGTGTTAATCTTAGGTGACTTCAACATACCCCAATTTTATTCTGCTAATTGTACTCCCACAATGTCCCCAAAATTAGATTCATTAAATACGTTTATACATTCCACGAGTTTAATTCAACTAAATACTGTCACTAACAACAATGGTAATCTTCTTGATTTAGTATTTACAAACTTAAATAACGATATATTGATTGAGCACGACGGACTTCCTTTAGTACCGGAAGATAGTTACCACCCCGCCTTAGCAATTGACTTGCAAGTACAAGTAAATCAACCTGTCCATCCTTTTCCAACTAATAATAATATATTTTATAATTTTCGAAAAGCAAACTATCCTGCTCTATATAATGCTTTAGCAACCACAAACTGGACATTTTTAGAATCTATTACAGACGTTAACGAAGCTGTAAAAGCATTTTACAACAACTTATATGATATTCTTGATTCTTGTGTTCCCGTACATTCCCGTCGAAAATCTGCATTTCCCCCTTGGTTTACCAGAGACATCATACACGATCTTAAACTTAAAAATTACTATCGTCGAAAGTGGAAGACTAGTAATTCATATTTTTACCACAACGAATTTATTCGGTTACGTCGACAAACAAAAGATAAAATTTCTACAGCCTATAGGAACTATCTCTCACGAATCGAACAAAATATTGAAAGCAATCCAAAGCAGCTCTGGAATTTTATCCAATCTAAAAATGGTTCCACTAGAATTCCATGTCTAGTAAGAGACAATAATATGAAATATGATAAACCTGCCGACATAGTAAACGCATATGCAGACTATTTTTCTAGTGTCTATTCTCCTAGTTCATTTAATGCTAATCTAGAGGCGACTACAAATAATATCCCTCATGATATTTCTTTGGTGTCCGAGGTTGACATTATTAGGGGCATTAATAAACTTAAAAATAATGGTACAAGTGGTGATGACCAAATTCCAAGCTTTGTAATACGAGACTGTAAACAATTTTTCCTTAAACCCTTACTAATAATATTCAACCAGTCAATTAAAACATGTACATTTCCAGATGTCTGGAAACGTGCACGTATAAGTCCAGTACATAAGAAAGGAGACAATACTTTGATTAATAACTATAGACCAATAACAATCTTGTCAAACTTTGCAAAGGTCTTTGAACACACTCTACACAATGACCTATTTGCGTGCGTTAAAACATTAATCTCACCACAACAGCATGGGTTTATGCCGGGTCGGTCGACTGTAACAAATATGGCAACAATAACACAATGCATTAGTGATGCAATTGAAAACAGAAGTCAAGTGGATGTGATCTATACAGATTTTTCCCGAGCATTTGACAGCATAGATCATCACATTTTGCTTAATAAAGTGTCAAGCTTTGGATTTGGTACTCGTACTATTAGATTTTTGAAATCTTATCTTGAAAATCGGGTAAATTATGTATTTTATAACGGCTTTAAATCATTTGAATTTGTATCTACATCCGGTGTACCGCAAGGTTCAAATCTTGGACCTCTTTTGTTTGTGATGTTTATTAATGATCTTCTTATTTCCATCTCGTGTCATGTATTAGCTTATGCAGATGACACAAAAATATTTGCTAACATTAATGGACTAGGAGATTCGATTCTACTTCAAAACAATCTTGATTTAATTTCTACATGGTGCTGCAAAAATAAACTAAAATTAAATGTTAACAAATGCACTTCAGTTAGTTACGGCCGTGTGATACGTCTTAACTATTATTATAATATACAGGGATTTCCACTGCAGAAGCTCACTGATGTTCAGGATCTTGGAGTAAAATTCGATCGACAAATCACTTTTTCGCAACATATATATAATCTAGGCAAATCTGCTTCAAAAACACTGGGATTTATCATGCGTATAAGTAAATATTTTGATAATGTCATGTTACTCAAGTCATTGTATTTTGCACTAGTTAGGAGCAAGTTAGAATATGCGTCTATAGTTTGGTATCCTCACTACACGTATCTATCATTAATTATTGAACGGGTACAGAGACGATTCTTAAAATTTTTATCATATAAAATTGATGGTATTTATCCTGAACAAGGTGTGGATTATGCATATCTCCTCAGCCGGTTTGATCTTGAATCCTTATCCACTCGTAGGAACCAAAATAGCGCAAACATGTTGAGAAAGCTTGTACATGGCAATGTTGATTGTCCCGATCTCCTATCAAAAGTTAATTTTAATGTACCAAGAATTTCATCACGTCAATGTAATACCTTCCATGTCCCTTTATCTAAGTCTAATACGTTATACAAATCTCCAATTTTCCATATGTGTAGAAATGCGGACAAAGTTTATTCTGATATATTTAGTTAATTATTTTTGTTATTATTATTATTTTTTTTCTTTATATTTTCTATTTTAGATATTTTGTTAATTTTTTATTATATATACTTAAGATTAATGATTGTTAGATTTTAAGTATATTTTATAGCATATATAGTTATATTGTCCTGTAATTGGTGACTGTTGGGCAATAAAGTTTATTATTATTATTATTATTATTATTATTAGAGTAAGTGACGACAGACCATCGGTAAGTGTGCCCTCTTTTAGTAACAACTTAATCAAGTTCAATCCACTTACTCAAAATATAACAGAGTGGTTAGATGCCATTGATGAATATGTATTTATTTATGGCTGGGATGACAAGACTACCTGTTATCTAGCATTAAATAAATTAAGGGGGCCCGCTGAAGTGTGGTATAGGAGTTTGCCTACTCGAATATTTTCATGGGGTGAATGGAAAGTAATGCTTAGTCAGCATTTTAAGACAAAGAGAAATTTACATAAATCATTAAAAGAAATGATGGATTGTGTTCCAAAATCAGGGCAAAGCTTATATGAATTTGTATTTGAGAAATTAGCTTTAATAAACAAACTTAAACTAACTATATGCGATGAAGACAAGGTCAATTTAATAATGGGTGGAATTAATGATCAGCAAATTGCATTTTCAGCTAATATTAAAGAACCTAGTGTTTTAGCCAGTCACTTAAAAATGTTGGATGAATCTAGAGTAGTAATAACATCCAAAATAAATGTAGACAGTGGTACAGTCACTTCTAAAAACCTTCCTCAACGTTGTTATAGATGTAAACAAATCGGCCACAAAAAAAATCGACTTGCCATTGAATATAACAATATTAATTTTCTAGGTCAAAAAACAAGCAAAAAATTCTTTAAACAAGTTTTAATAAATGGCCAAAATGTTAAATGTTTTATAGACTTAGGTAGTGAATGCTCAGTAATCACTAAACGGGAGGCTGACAGGTTATCGTTAAGTCCGCAACCAGTTGAAAGAGTTACAATTTTATCAACTTTTGGTAAACCAGAAATTACACCACAATTCTGTGTGCAGGTAGAACTAAACTTAGAGGGGATACAAAAATGTTTAGATTTTTTTGTTATTGACAATTGTGTAATGGGAGTAGAAGTGCTAATAGGGCAAAATTTTACAGAACTTCCTGATATAAATTATACTAAAGCAGATAATAAACTAACATTTACGAAAACAGAAGAGTTTAAAAGCAATAACTGCAAATTAATAACAGATTCGCAAATTAATATAGGCACAAATGATCCCAAACTAGAGCTAGAGGTCTATGTGATCTTTTAAATAAATATTCTATGTGTACAGCCGACAATTTATTTCAATTAGGTGTTACCTCGCTATCTGAAATGAAAATTACTCTTACTACCGATAAACCTATTGCCCATAGACCCAGACAATATTCTGATCATGAACGGATACAAATAAGAGACATTGTAGATAATCTATTAAAAAGCGGTGTAATCAGGGAATCAACATCACCATATGCGAGTACGGTATTATTAGTAACAAAAAAAGATGGGTCAAAAAGATTGTGTGTGGATTATCGTGCAGTAAATAAAATAACGGTGAAAGATAAATATCCACTACCTCAAAAATAGAGGAACAATTGGGACGACTTTCAGGATTCAATTGTTTTTCTAGTTTAGATTTATTCTCGGGGTATTACCAAATCCCAGTGTCACCGGATTCAATCCAAATAACAGCATTCATTACGCAAGATGGTCACTATGAATTTTTACGCGTTCCTTTCGGGTTATCGAATGCACCTGCGGTTTTTCAGCGAGTTCTGAATATTGCACTGGGGCAATTAAGATTTAATAAGGTTTTAGTGTATCTAGATGATGTACTCATTCCTGCCAAAAGCCCACAAGAATCGTTCTGTGTTTTGCAAGAGGTTCTAGAAGTTTTAAAAAGAAATGGTTTTATATTAAATTTTAAAAAATGTTATTTTTTCAAATCTGAAATTGAATATTTGGGGTATAATATCAGCGATTCAACCATTCAACCCAGTTCAAATAAAATAATGGCAGTTCGAGATTTTCCAAAGCCTACGAATGTTCACCAAGTAAGACAGTATTTGGGTTTGACGGGATACTTTCGGAAGTTTATCAAGGATTATTCCGTTAAATCCAAACCATTAACTACACTACTGCACAAAGATTCTATTTGGAATTGGGGAAATGAGCAGGATGAAGCCTTTATAGAGCTTAGGAATAGTTTAACTTCAAAACCAATACTCACCTTATTTGACCCTAACTTAGAAACAATTTTATATACTGATGCAAGTAGATGGGGTTTAGCTGGTATCTTGGTCCAAATCCACAGCAACAAAGAAAGAGTGATCGGTTATTTTAGTAGACAAACATCAGGTTCTGAACAAAAATTCCACTCCTACGAACTAGAGGCATTGGCGATAGTAACGTCTGTTAAAAGGTTTCGACAGTATTTGTTAGGCAGAACATTCACGCTAATCACTGACTGTGCGGCAGTTACAAGCACATTCTTTAAAAGTGAGGTGAATGCTCGTATAGGCCGATGGGTATTGGCCCTAAACGAATACAATTATAACATTAAGCATCGAGGTAGTCGACAAATGCAACATGTAGATGCTCTAAGTCGAAACCCGCCAGTGCAGAGTAAGACCGTTTGTCTCACTGTTATGCAGGAGTCAGACTGCTTGTTAGCGGCACAACAGCAAGATAAAAACATAAAAAACATAAAGAAAATCTTAGAATCGGGGGATTCTAACAACGAACAAAATATATTTAACCAGTACTCCCTAAAAGGGGGAAAGGTCTACAAAATAACTGACTACGGGCAAAGGTGGGTGGTACCGGAGCTAGCTCGATTCCAGGTTTTGCGTATGGCGCACGATGATGTAGGACATTTTGGTATAGAAAAAAACATATGATCTCGTATCAGGTCAGTATTGGTTTAAAAATATGCGGAGATACATAAAGAAATATGTAAGTAATTGTCTTAATTGTCTCTATTTTAAATCCGTGTCTGGCAAGCCTCCTGGATATTTGCATCCAATTCCAAAAATACCAAAACCATTTCATACCATTCACATCGACCATCTGGGACCTTTTGTAAAAACCACATCGGGTAATACACACATTTTCGTGATAATAGATGCATTCACTAAATTCATACTGATATACCCGGTAAGGAACACAAAATCACAATCAACCATAAAGTGTATAAAAGATATGATAAAGGTATTTGGTGTTCCCTGTAGAATTATTAGTGATAGAGGTACGTCGTTCACTAGCGAAAAATTCAGAAAATTCTGCATAGACATAGGCACCAAGCATTACCTAAACGTAGTGGCGATGCCTAGGGGAAACAGTCAGGTAGAACGATATAATCGTACAATTTTAGACTCACTTGCAACTATGGGGGGAAATGTAGAAGATGATAGATGGGATGAAAATATAATGAATATTCAATTAGGGTTAAACGGTACTATTAATAAAGGTATAGGTGTAACGCAAAGCCAGGCTTTAATGGGTTATCGTGTATTTTCACAGGGTGCGATGGAATCGGATGGACGATCTGAAGTAAATGTGTCCGAGGTCCGTGAACGTATGAAGGCATACATTGGGCAGGACCAGGCGAATCAGAAGCTCAGGTTTGATCAAAGGCGATCGAGAGCTCGTCCATATGCTGTTGGCGATCTTGTGGTGACAAAAATTACAAGTGCACTCGCATCAGGCACCAGTCAAAAGTTGCTTCCCAAGTGGCGAGGTCCATTCAGAATCGTCCAAGTTCTTGGAAATGACCGATATAGAGTGGCAGATATTCCTGGAGCTGTCAGGTCGAGAACGAGATATAATGGAGTGGCAGGCGTTGACAATATGAGGCCATGGATCCATTATGACGAACTGTAAAGTTGTTCGTGTAAGTGAGGTGTCAGGTTTATACTGGGCGTCCTGTGGTTTTGGCGGCTACAGCATGTTTTGTGGTCGCCATGAGACAGCTGAAGGAGCCTGAACAGTATATGAATAGCCTGAGCGATCACTGGAATAAGTGTGGGCCCAACACTTGGTGGTCATAATTAAGTCTTTACATGGTACCATTACGTTATTTTGTTATTTTATTTTGTTGTTACTTGGCCAAGTATAATTTTCTATTTACATGTCTATTAGTTTAAATGCAGTTGCTCCAGTTAGCACTCTAGATTAGCCCCAATGCTCGTAAAAAAAATATTTCTCAGTAAACTAATAATTTCATAAATTGCAGTGGCCAGTTGGAGGCAAAGTGGGGACACATTTGGAAGTCAGGAGAAGCCGAATGTTGTGAAGTCAATGACCCCAACCGAAAATAAGCCACCTGCAAGCGAGAAATTAGGAACACGCGGGATTCCCCTGGAGAATTCGGTGAACATGGAGGGGAAAATACGAGAGCACGGGACATTAGAGTGTGGAGATCGCATCGTTATTTTCTTTGATTGTCAAAATAAATGGAATTATTATTAAATTCGTCTGACACAGTACATTAGTTTAAATTATATTTCTAACAATCTTATAGCTGTTGTATCAGGCATAATAAATATAAATACCCTCATAAAGCGCTAATAAAAATTATTATAAGTATAATTTGTAAACAGCAAAAATTCTGTAGATTCAAAAATTGTTGCAGTAAGTGGGTCATTAATGCAAAGGTAAAGCAACTGCGTCATTGGATTTATTTAAAAAAATGCATGCGCTAAATAAATGCCATAAAATTGCGTGCAATACGATTAAACCAACATATTTTTATGTGTTTGTATAAAGTTACTACAGACGATTACCAGTGTATTACCTTAATCATTAAATATACTTAGCATTACGAATAGATTTAGGTTTTATAACGCAATCCGCCAAGGCAATTTAGAACATATTACCATAAAATTATATATTCTTAGTAAACACGTACAATCATGGACAAAAAAATAATAGGAAAACGATACATTATTTTAATTTAAATCACTTTTTGTGTTTAAAAAAGTACAAACAAAAGTTTTGCTTATATGCTAACCTGATAATATGTGATGATAGCGACCATTACTATGTGGTAGTTCATTTTAAAAAAGGGGTAAATGAAAATAATTTTTAAGTTTTTATACCAGCATTTAAAAACTTAAAATTATTTTTATTTATCCCTTTTTTTTCTGATAATAGAAAATTCTCCCCTAGCAATTTATTTCAATAGTTAATTGATCTATAACTATTTTTTTAATGCAAATGCTTAACCTCTTGTCAATCTCTAATAATCAAAAGTAAACACATTTTCTGATAAAAGCAAATATCTCTACATAAATTAAACACAGTTTTTACTTTGTTTACTGAATTTTTATTTTGGTGACTCTATAGTTTCAATACATTTAATCATAAATTGTATTGAAATTTTGTGAAGAAAATGTTAATGTTTTAAATACAATTTACTATAATAATCTTCACATAACTCTAGAAATATATTTCCACATTTAATCATTTTCAAACTGTCAGTAAAAAGGCTACAATAAACGCGGTATAATGGCGATGTATTTAAGTCCAGCTGATCGTTGATTACTGAAATTCCAGGGTTATGAATTTGTAGAGAATCAAGTAGGTCTATTTTATGACCCTTTTCGGATATATAACGAAGAAGAAGCCTCCACCATTAACGCCTATATTTGTGTGTATTTAAACGCATTCTACATTTTTATCAAACTCAATGGTTCCCGCCGTCCGTATGTAGGCAACCCAATCAACACCGCGCCACTTGTTGAAAGTAAAAGTGGGGCGGCTGAAAAGTCGCCTCGTTTCAATTACGAATTCAGTACAAATTTCGCACCGACTTCATCGCCGTTCGGCGGTTTTCTCACCAGATACACGCTCAGCACGTGTACGGCGGCCAATCGCATTCGGCCAACTTGTAAATAAACCTTCACCAGATTTAATGTCACACGTTACGTCAGTGCATTAAAATGAGCATTTCGTAACCGCTCCGCCGGCAGCGATTATTGTTCGGTACGTTTTATCGCCGAAGAATTAATTAACAACGGCTAATGAACACGATTAGTAACAATTTCGGAATAATATTCGGAGCGGCCGGGTCCAAAATACAATAACACGTCTACGGCGAGGGAAAGAGCATGTCAACAATCTAAAAATACAAGTGTAAACAAATTAAATTACGATGTAATTAAGTGCAACTTCCGATAAACATTTAGAAAGCGCGAAAATAAATAATTAAAACGCACTCTCTATTCAATTCCACACGTTTCATTCACATTAAATGAATTAAACATATTTTCATTTCGATATCGGCTAGATGTTTATATTTGTTGTCATAGTTGGAAACATGTTATTGTGAAATAATAAAAATATTCGTGTTTTGAATTATTGCTCTAAAATGATGCAATAATTTACTTTTATTAGCATTCACGTTTATTTACGTTTATATACAATCTGCTCGTAAAATCTTCAATGACTAAGCAATAAAATAAATCGTATTTTATTTGATTTTTTTACAAATAATTTATGATAATTATTGTTTTTATTAATTTTTATTTTCTGCGTCCATTGCACCTATTTTGAGAGGTAAACTTTAATTTGGCATAACAAATAAATTAATAAAGCGTTACTACCATACTTACACTGAATTGAAAAATTCATTATTATTTGTGGTTAAAACATAGTGAAGTTTTCAGTACAAATAAATACCTTACTTTGCTTATATGTTATACTCAGACATTTTTAAGAGAGATTTTTTTTTAGAATTTAATGATAATTTATTTGAATTGAACCATTGCAAGATATTTTATTTTTTTTATGTTGGTGAGGATTTTAGGTCAGTAAAATATTATACCACCAAACAACACTTATTGGTAAATGGTTGACGTATATTAGGAAAAGCAAAGGTCCTAATATAGACCCTTGCGGAACACCACATGACATTGTTACATTAGATGATTTTTGCTTGATTTTAATTGTTTAATAGACGCAACTTTCCGAGCATAGAGTTTTCGCAAGAGGATGTTATGAAACACATAGTCAAATGTTTGACTAAGGTTAATAAGGAAGCAACTGTACGTATGTTGTAAATCCATCCAGAGCAGTCTTCACAAAGGCAATTAATGTGTGGCGTACCCTCGAGGAATGTACGGGCGAGAGCGCGGCAAACAAGGAGTTCCAGGCATCAGGGAAGCGGACGAAAAAACCAGGGAAACCAAAAAAATAAATAAAAAAAGACATATTGAGATTTTTGGCATGTAAAACGTTAGTTTACATTCTTTGCATGAATAAAGAAATAATCTCTATTTTTACAATTTCCTGAGTAATTAATAATTAAACCTGCATCGGTAAATGAGTAGAGGTTTGTCGAGGCAACACAAATCCTACATTGGTGACCCCGAGGGGCCTACGTTGGTGACCCCTGAACACGCTGCTGTAGTAAGCAACCCGACAGGATAAGTGCCGACGATTCGCCGATAGCAGAGGAGCAGGATCGCATCGAGGAATATCGAGAGCTATCAGCTGTCTACAATCCTTCATTCCTGTACTCGTCCAGATAACACGAAAGCCACACGGAAGCACGAAAGCCACGAAACATTCCTCGAAGGTGACGCTACATTAACCTTTCTTCACATTAGAAAATCCTCACTTTCTCCTTACATTTTCTTCCTTCTTGATTTTCTTTCTTCTAATTTCTTTTCCTAATTTCAAACGGTATGGAAGATCAAAGTACCTCTAAGGAAACGATCGGTAATATTAAATGTGTGCTTCCACCATTTTGGCGTGTTGACCCCTTTATTTGGTTTATCCAAATAGAGGCGGAATTTTAAAATTCACGCGTAACCAGTTCTGTCCGGAATTTTTTTAAAGTTATCGCTTCCTTACCTCCAGATATTGCAAAGGACGTAAGGGATTTATTAATGGAACCACCCGCCATCGATCCTTATGAAATACTAAAAAATGAGATTATTAAACGGACAATGATTTCTGAAAAGAAACGTTTACAAAAACTCTTATCGAACGAGGTACTCGGAGATCAAATTCCTTCCCAACTCCTACGTAAGTTACAGCAACTTTTGGGGAATACCTCAATCAATGAGAACTTACTACGCGAAATTTTCTTGCAACGTCTTCCCGCTGATGTGCAAAAGATCCTAGTTGCATCACGTGGTACGTCATTAGCAGATCTTGCAGAAATGGCAGATCACGTGATGGAAATCTCAGCACCTATGTCCATCAGTGCTACTGGCATTTCCAAACAAGTTTCGAATAACACCAAATTAGACACGAAATTTAGCAATTTTGAAGCAACGGTGCAAAGTTTACAGAATCAAATTTCGGAATTAACTCAAAATTTAACCAACTTAACTACCTCTATTTTGCAACAATCTAAAAACAAATATCCAAGTCGAAACCGTTCTTCTTCCAGGTCTCGTTCTGTACAACGTGATGACCCAAACCACAAATTGTGCTGGTATCACTATAATTTTAAAGACGATGCACGAAAATGCACCAAACCTTGCGATTGGGCAAACGACTTAGAACGGGTTTGATGTCGACCTACGATTCCGTTCATCCGTCAGGTCGACTATTTTTTATCCGCGATACAAATTCTGGCACTAAATTTCTTATCGACACTGGCGCCCAGGTCAGCATTTTGGCGGTGAATCAACTCTATGCCAATACTCACCCCCCTACAAAATTTACATTGCAAACCGTAAGTGGAAATTTAATTTCAACTTTCGGATCATATAAACTAACAGTTAACATCGGCTTAGATGTAACATTTCAGTGGCATTTCATACTTGCACGCGTAAACCACTCGATTCTTGGTGCAGATTTTCTCCGGCATTTCAACATAATTGTTGATATTGCCAATAATCGATTAATGAGGAAACCGTCCAGTCTGATGCAACAGCCGATCATAAATTCATTATCCAATCATCATCCAACATATTCCAAATTACTCAATCAATTTCCCGATCTCACCACTTCTTTTGACCTCACTAACCCAATTAAACATCAAGTGCAACATAGCATCGAAACTTCCGGCCCATCTGTTTTCAGTAAACCAAGGCGTTTACCGCCACACAAATTCAAAATTGCCAAACAAGAATTCGATAGCTTATTAAAACTTGGTTTTGTTCGACCCTCATCAAGCCCATGGGCATCACCGCTGCACTTGGTATCGAAATCCGATGGCTCTTGGCAACCGTGCGGAGACTACCGTGCACTTAAGAAGGTTACAATTCCTGACCGATACCCTCTGCCCATATTGCATAATTTTACGTATAGCTGTTTTGGTTGCAAAGTCTTTTCTAAAATCGATTTGATTAAAGCTTATCATCAAATTCCAATTCACCCTAATGATATACCGAAGACTGCAATCACAACACCATTTGGTTTGTTTGAGTATACGCGGATAAGTTATGATTTGAGAAACGCCGCACAAACTTTTCAACGGTTTATGGACTCGGGTCTTCGCGAGCTACCATTTTGTTTTGTATATTTGGATGACATTTTAGTCTTCAGTAAAGACGAACATGAGCACGTACAACACCTTTTGGAATCAAAATTAATAACGAGAAATGTATTTTCGGCGAAACAAAATTAGATTTCTTAGGTCATAGCATTAACAGCTCAGGCATCAAACCATTACAAATTAAGGTTGATGCAATCATGTCTTTTCCACAACCATCTGACCAGAAATCACTTCAACGTTTCCTTGGAGACGGACGAAAAAAACATTGAAACCAAAAATATAAATAAAAAAAGACATATAGAGATTTTTGGCATGTAAAACGTTAGGTTACATTCTTTGCATTAGAATAAAGAAATAATTTCTATTTTTACAATTTCCTGAGTAATTAATAATTAAACCTGCATCGGTAAATGAGTAGAGGTTTGTCGAGGCAAAACAAATCCTACAAATGCATTAGATAGTATATTGTGTATGTCCTAATATTTGACCATTTGATTTAGTTTTTTTTTCTAAAATATTTTGGAAGTAATTAGTGTTGACACAATTGGAAGATAATTATTAGGATCGTATCCACAGTTTTTTTTTATAAATGTTTTGATGCAATCATTTATTAATTATTTTGTTAATGATTTGGCGATTTATCCGAACCCAATATCGTTCGAGTTTTTAAATTCTTTAAAACAATATACGATTAGTATACCTTTTGACTGCTGAACACTATCGCCAACATTTGAATTGATACAGTTACTAACTAATGTTTAAATTAAATTTGTAATTTTAACTCACTTGTTCGGTTTAAACCTAAAATCACAGCCTGCTTTTCGATTAAACATTCCAAAATGTAAATACAAGTATTTAAAAAAAGAATAAAGGTGTCCAAGAGGATATTTACACCCTCATTATCATGGACCAATACAAGGGTTAGAGTGGAAGAACGTCGCAGCTGCACGAACTCCGCCCAGCTTCATCCAGTCAAAATTTTTGTACGTTTTGTTTTATATTTGTGGATATTCATATGTATTTATTTTTTTGGAATGAAAGCTAAAGATTAATAAACATAAACATAAACATGTTGTGTGATATTTTTGGAAAACGGTACCTTATTAATGGATGTCCTATTTCAGTTCGTATCTCAATAGAACATCCACGAAAATTATCTGAAAATCGTCTTTTTTGGACTTTTTTCAAGATTTTGATGCAATAAAGCCAATAAAGCTGATAAACTGGTACAGAGAGAATGTATTTAAAGTTTCATCTTTTTTCAAATCCTGTAATATAAGGGGAAAATTTAAAAAAAAAACGATTTTTTTTCATTTTTTGAAAGTGTCTACTACCGGATGTGGCACTTAAGACGCCTCGGACCAAAGCTCCCTTACGATAAAAGCTATCGAAAAAAATCTAAGAGCAAAGTGGTGCATAATTACCGTCGCTATGTATCAAAAATATTTCTAATCATCAGTGGCGAGCCGTGCTCCAGTGGCGTACCAAACTTATGTTTTTTAAATGGAATGCCCTATTTTTTTATTGCAGATTTTGAAAGTGCTCGGAGAGTACTTATTTTTTTATCTAACATGTTATACCCTTCACTTTAGCGGTTTCGCTGTTATAACCCCTTCTTTCAAAATTGCGCCCCATTTTTGAGATTTTTTTGTAGAGAAACTAATTGACGCCGGCGCCTAAATTTTGAATTGAGGTACAGATTAAGACCTCGTATACCTTCACATATTTTTTTTTCGGGTAATTTATGGAAAAAAAAATAATTTTTGATTAATCTTCGCATGTTGTCATTTTTTTTCGAAAATTTCAAATGGCACCCCCCTAAAAAAATTACGGCGTTGTACAGCCAAAACTCTAAATTTTTCATTGGTACAAAAAAAATTACACATTGCATAACAAAATTTCGGAGAAAAAAGGAATTTCATCGCAAATGTCGGGAAACGTTTTCCGTTCCCAAGTGTACCAAGAGAAAACAAAAGATTGGTAATTGTCAAAGTAAATTATTAGACGCCAGTAGCAGCCATAAGTCATTTTTGATAAACGACCAACCCACCCAGGCACCACTAAAAGGCTTTAAGAAACGGCTAAACATGATGCGATGCATATCAAGCATAAACTGGGGAGCTGACAGGGAAATACTATAAAGCGTTAATTCTAACTAAACTTGATTACGGGAGTATAGTGCACGGAGCAGCTCAAAATAGCAATCGGAGCATTTAGAACCAGCCCCATCACAAGCATATAATGTGATGCTGGAGTACCACCACTAAAATATCGGCGCATGCGGAATTTAACAAATTATTTCGTTAACCTAAAATCTAAACACTCGCATTTTCTATTAAACGAGCTTCCAGATCATCACACCCAAGAGCTACATAGAAAAAGACCAACTATCACCAAACCATCGACTATTACAGTGAGTCAATTGATGAATTATTTAAATGAAACTCTCCCCGATGTATTATTAATAGGAATCACGGAATCTCCAATCTGAAAATTGTTTGGCCAAAATTACAGGCACATTATCGAATTAATGGGTACTACGAAGTTTGTTTCTAAATAAATTATTTCTTAAAGCTGTATGACCTTCATCACCAGTTATCAGATTATCTAGGGCATTATAAAAAAAATATTAGAGACGAAACATTTTTATTACATTAAAATGTAGAATAAGATCACATAGAGATATTTTCTCTTCTAATCAATGGTGAGCTTTTAAGCTAAACTCATATTTTTTTCTAAAATATCCAGGCAGCAAATATCTAACGTTTTTCGAAAATTTACACATTTATGTCTTCAAAAAAGAAGAATCTTAATAAAAACTTCGAACAGAAGCCTATGCAAATTGGCAATATTTGAAATCTTACTACCAAAGCAATACTAACATTATCTTTAAATTATCACAGTAAACAGCCAGGTGTCACGGTTGCTTAACATTTTGTCTCTAATTAACATAAAATTATCTGTATTACATTACGTGCTTCTTTTTGACCACTTCTCTATTATCTATACTTATAACACGTGTAGATCCTTGAAATAATAATTTAGAATATGCGATAAGCAATAAATGCGGGGCAAAATTTTTTGAACGTGTGAGAACCCAACAGTTATTTATTCATTATTTAATATACTAACCTTATATAATTTCAAAAACTTTTTGTTTAGAGTTTTATTCATCAAGAAATCATATTTTGTATAAAAAAGCTAGAAATGTAAAAAAGTTGAAGCAATCTTATCTATAACACATAAAACAGAAAATCCCCAAGTAAGGGTAGAAGAGCACATATATCTATAGACGCAGAATCTATACATATATAGGTACTAATTACACACTATAAAATCCCGAAGCCACAAAAACATCTAGAGTCGTAAATATTTGTTTGTATGTGTAAGGTATATTTTACTAGTAGTAGCAAAAAAATTATATCTTTTTTGGCTAATTCAAAAATCAATATTGTAACCAGTTTTTACATTCAGGTTCATTTTAAACAAGCTTAAAAGGTAGAGATGTATAATGTAGGTTTTAAATCACACCCTTGCCTAGAATAAATTCATTCGATTTGCTTTCAAAAGATCTTTTCTTGCTCCTTATTATAATTTCGAGAGTTCGAGAGAAAGATAAAGAATAGATAGAATAGAATAGGGATGAGAGAAAAAGAAGAAATTCAAAGGAGAGAACGAGAAAAAAAATGAGGAGATCAACGGAGAACACAGAAGAGAAATCTAGACAGGGTATGGAAGGAGAGGGGATAACGAGAGATGAGTAATTGAGAGAAAAAAAGATATTTAAAAAGGAGGTTTATAGAAAGAGAGAGAGAATAGATAGAAACAGAAGAAAACAGATAATGAGAGAAAAAGTTTTTCTTCAAGAGAAAGAAAAACAAATGCAGTGATTAAGGGAGGGGATAGAAAAGAAATCTAGACAGAGGATTGACAAACAGAGGATAGCGAGAGATAAGTAATTGAGGTAGAAGGAAAAAGAAATTTAGAGAGAAGATTAAATAAAACACTCGTTTGGCACTTTTTTCACTTGGTTTATTAATCGCTAGATGTACATTTTCGAAATGTGAAAAAAGTGCCTAAACTAGTGTTTATTTAATTATAAACATTTTCACGTACTCTTAAAATCCAACAAGTTAGGGAGAAGAGTTTGACAGAAAGAAATAGAGAATAGATTAAGAGGAATAAGAGAAAATGAGAGAAAAATAAGAAATTCAAAGGAAAGAAATCGAGAAAGAAAGAAAAGATTAACGAGAGAGATAGAAAATAAATCTAGACAGGTGATGGAAGAAGAAGGTGTAACGAGAGATGAGTAATTGGAGGAGAGAAAAAAGAACTTTAGAGGAGTTCCATAGAAAAAGAATATAATGGAACGTATGAACAGTGATAATGAAAGAAGAAATGCAGATGAAAGAGAGAAAGATAAAAAAAAAGAGGATTGAAAATGAGAGGATAATGAGAGATAAGTAATTGAGATAGAAGGAAAAAGAAATTGAGAATGAGGAGTTCGAGAGAAAGAGAGATAATATAGATTAGGATGTATGAGAGAAAAAAGAGAAAAGGAAATTCAAAGAAAAGAGATCGAGAAAGATAATATGAAAAGATCAACGGGGGAGAAAATAAATCTAGCCAGGGGATGAAACGAGATAATTAATTGAACAGAGAAAAAAAGAAATTTAAAGAGGAGTTAAATAGAATGAGAGAAAGAATATATTAAGAGGGATAAAAAGAGATAATACGAGAAAAACAAGAAATCCAAAAAGGAAAGAGATTGAAAAAGAAAGAATAAGGGGATGAATGAAGGAATTAGAAGAGAAATATAGACAAAAGATTAAATGGAGAGTTTAACGAGAGATGCGTAATTGAGAGAGAGGAGAAACATTTAGAGAGGTGTTGAGAGAAAGAAAAAAAAATAGATTGAGAAAGGTGAAAAAGAAAATTAGCAAAATTAGAGAAATATGCGATTGGAAGAGGGAGAGAGAGAAAGGTGCGATTGGGACGGAGAGATAATGATGAGATTGGGATAGAGAGAGATGATATTGTGAGAGAGAGACAAGTTTTGGAGACAGAGAGACAGAGGTATGATTTTGGAGAGAGATACGGTTTGAAAAGAGAGATACGATTTTGGAGAGAGTAAGAGAGCAAAAAGATTTTGGAGAGAGTAAGAGAGCAAACAGATTTTGGAGAGAGAAAGAGAGAGATCAGATTTGGAGAGAGAGATAAGATTTTTGAGAGAGAAAGAGACAAATAAGATTTTTGGAGAGAGAGATAAGATTTTGGAGAGAGAAAGAGACAAATAAAATTTTTAGAGAAAGACAGATAAGATTTTGAGAGAAAAAGAGACAAATAAGATTTTGGAGAGAGAAAGAGACAAAAAAAATTTGAAGAGATGAGAAAAGATTTTGGAGAAAGAGAAAATAAGACTTTGGAGAGAGAAAGAGAGAGATAAGATCTGGAGAGAAAGAGAAGATTTTGGGAAAAAGAAGAGAGAAGTAAGATTTTGGAGAGAGAGAGAGAGAGAGAGAGAGAGAAGAATTGGAGGGAGAGAGAGGATAATTTTGGCGAAGAAAAACACTTGTTATGTTCCATATTGTTACTTTTATTTTCAGTTTCCTGACACGTGTTTTGATCATACCCGATCATTTTCAAAGGTTAAACTAATTACTAAATTAGTTGCAAAAGTAACAATATGGAAAAAAAAAACGTCAAGTGTCAAGTGCGTGTTTAATTTATTTACCAAAGAAAGACTAATAATTCTCAATTAATAATGGGCCAGGATAGCTTCTGTAGAAAGTGTAAGAAAGTCGTAAATGAGTTTGTGAAATGTACAAAGTGCAACTCAGTCTTTCATCCCAGTTGCGCTGCACTGTTAAAGTATTTGGTACGTACTAATGAAGGCGACGTGATTTGCTGTAATAAATATAATAGATCATCTACTACCTGCAGTCCCAAAGATGATTTGCCCTTATCGAACCCTTTGCTTATTAATTCTAGTTCTAGTGAGTAAAATGTATTAACAGACTTGGTAAATACAGTCAAAGAATTAAAGGAAACCGTCACTTATCAAGTAAACACACAAAGTAAGGCGGTTTAAAATATGATTCTTTATAGACCGCAGATATTTTAAAATAAATTTTATTGATTTTTAGCCACCGGCATTTGTTTTACAACTTTTTTGTAGCATATTACATAAACTTGTATTTCGAGCGATTAATTCTGTTTTCATATGGATATTTTTGAAATTTCAAGCAATTTTCTTCTATTTTTTATTTAATACCATTTCTTTGATTTTTCTAGTTTCCTAATTTTTCAGTAATTTGTCTTCCATTTGTAAAGAACTCTTACTTAGAAAACAGTTGAATTAAAAATAAAACATTGAATTTGTTATCATTATTGTTATTATAAAATACCAAAAATTAGAGGAGAAAAAACTAAAATCTCTGAAAAAAGTATTAAAAATTTTTCATAAGATAATTTTAAAAATGGTGATAAATTCTCACTAAATTAAAGAAAAAATGTTGCAAAATTATACATTTTTTGCTTTATATAATCTAAATTTTTCAAAAATGTAAAATTTTGCAACATTTTTTCTTTAATTTAGTGAGAATTTATCACCATTTTTAAAATTATCTTATGAAAATTTTTTAATACTTTTTTCAGAGATTTTAGTTTTTTTCCTCCTCTAATTTTTGGTATTTTATAATAATAATAATAATAACAAATTCAATGTTTTTTTTTTAATTCAACTGTTTTCTAAATGCAAATGCAATTTACAAATATGTTGTTTTTTGTAAATTCAACTGTTTTCTACATAATTAACAAATTCAATTATTTTGCATACTATTAACAAACTCAATTGTTATTATTTTGAAAATTCAACTGTTTTCTATATAATTGAAAAAAATCAATTGTTTGTTTTAAAAATTCAATTGTTGTCTATATAATTGACAAATTCAATTGTTTCTTTTGAAAATTCAACTATTAACAAATTCAATTGTTTACTGCATTGACAAATTCATTATTTTTTTTTGAAGTTGAGCTGTTTAATATAATTAACAATGAATTCAATTTTTCAAAATTCAATTGTTTTCTATATAATTGACAAATTCGATTGTTTTTTTTAAATTAAACTGTTTTTATATAATTAACAAATTCAATTGTTTCTTTTCTGTTGATAATTCAACTGTTTTCTATATAAATGACAAATTCAATTGTTTTTTTATTCAACCGTTTTCTATATAAATAACAAATTCGATGTTTTTTTAATTCAACTATTTTCTATAATATATAATTGACAAGTTCAATTGTTTTGTGTTTTGAAAATTCAATTGTTTTATCGCAGAAAATAGTTGAATTTAAATAAACAATTAAATTTACAAATAAACAAAAAGAAAACATTAAATAAAATAAAATAAACTTTGTTTATATCACACACAGTGTGTGATATAAACAAAGTTTATTTAATTTTATTTAAAGTTATAAAATATGTATCACAAAGTGAAAGCCTCTACAATCAAATATTTAAAAAGAAAACAGTTGAATTTTCAATTTAAATTGTATTTATTAATTTAACTGTTTTCTATATAATTCAATTGTTTGTTTTTTGAAAATTCAACTGTTTTCTATATAAATGACAAATTCAATTGTTTTTTTTTTTAATTCAACATAGAAAAAAAATTAAATTTGTTATACAAAACAGTTGAATTTTCAAATTTAAATGTTTTTTTTTAATTCAACTGTTTCTATATAAATGATAAATTGAATTAATTGTTTTTTTAAATTAATTGTTTTCTCTGCAAATGACAAATTCAATTGTTTTTTTTCAAATTCAACATAGAAAATAGTTGAATTAAAAAAAACAAATTAATTTGCTATACAATTAGAAAATTCAACGGTTTTCTATATAATTGACAAATTCAATTGATTTTTTTTTTTGAAAATTCAACCGTTTTCTAAATAATTGACAAATTCAAATGTTTTTTTTTTTTAATTCGACTATTTTCTATATAACTGACAAATTCAATTCTTTTTTTATTAAACATAGAAAACAGTTAAATTTGACAAAACAAACAATTGTATAGAAAACAGTTGTATTTTCAAATTCAATTGTTTTTTTTTTAATTAAACTGTTTGTCAGTTATAGACAAATTCTTTGTTTTTTTGTTTTGAAAATTCAACTGTTTTCTATACAATTGACAAATTCAATTGTTTTTGTTGTCAAATTTAACTGTTTTCTATATAATAGACAAATCTAATTGTTTTTTTTTTGTTGAAAATTCAACTGTTTTCTATATAATTGACAAATTCAATTGTTTTTTGTCTGAAAATTCAACTGTTTTCTATTTAATTGTCTAATTCAATTGTTTTTTTTTTAATTCAAAATAGAAAACAGCTGAAAAACAATTGAATTTGTTATACAAGTAGAAAACAGTTGAATTTTCAAATGCATTTGTTTTATTTATTTAATTCCACTGTTTTCTCTATAACTGACAAATTCAATTGCTTTTTTAATTCAACATTGAAAAAAAATGGTACAAATAGAAAACAGTTGAATTTTCAAATTCAAATGTTTTTTTTAATTCAACTTTTATTTTCAATTCAATTATTTGGCATTTTTTTTTGTGTGCGGTTACTTGTCTATGTTCGCTGTAAGTATATCCAGTGTAATCGATTTTTTCAAATGTTATAATATTGTAATGTTATTTTTTTGTAATCTAAAGGGAAGTTCCCGTTAATAAATAAATAAATAAATAAATAAATAAACTCTTTCTATAGTGATAAGTTAACTGAAAATAATATCCAGCTTGCTGAATTGCTATCTGATATGACCAAAATGAAAACTGAGAACCAGAGTTTACATGATGATATTATTACTCTTAAAAACAGATTAAACCAATTAGAGCAAACAAATAATATCCCAAAGGACAATATAAATATCATAAGTGAGATTGATGATCGAAAACATGGGGAAAATAATATCATCCTGTATATAGGAGACGTTAATATTCCCGAGTACTACAATGGTAACATCAGTAACTCTTTGGATACGTTACATGCTTTTCTGAATTGTAATGATCTGACGCAGCACAATTATATCTTAAATGGCAATGGAAGAATTCTAGATCTGGTAATTTCTTCATCTAAAATAATAGAGCAAGTAGAACGTTGTGAGTTTCCATTAGTTAAAGAAGATTCTCATCACCCAACCCTTAGCATCAGCATTAGTACTACCTGCACAGTTGACCAAATTAATTTTAAACAAACATGCTTTAAATACAATTTTAAGAAAACTAATTTCATAGGCCTATATGATGATCTATCTACAAGTTGTTGGAAAGATCTATACACGTATTCAAATGTAAATATCGCCTGTGACATATTATACCAAAAATTGTACCACATGTTTGATAAGCATGTACCCAGATCCCACGCAAGATCTAAAACATTCAAAAAGCCTCCTTGGTTTAATCGTTCTATTGAAATCAAACTTGCTAAGAAGGATAAGGCTCGGAAAAAGTATTTTAAATCAAGAGCTGATTGTGATAGGAATGTATATCATGACCTACGTAGATCTTGCAAAAATGATAGAGCTTCTGCTCATTCAAAGTATGTTTGTCAAATAGAGGATAATCTTCGTACCTCTCCATAACTTCTCTGGACATATGTAAACCAAAAAAGGTCTCATCTCGTATTCCCGGTGTAATGACACTGGGTGATACTGAATTATCTAATTGCAACGACGTAGTTAATGGATTTGCGAATCACTTCAGTAGGTTATGTGCTCCAAACTCTATGCCTATTTGTGAAAATACAAATTCTTTTACTCATCTTGGCGATTTTAAATTCTGTGTATCTGATGTGAGAAAAGAGCTTCGTGGTCTGAAACCTACAGTAATTATGGGTATTGATTTAGTTCCCAGCTTAATATTAAAAGATGCAGCCGATGTTTTGAGTGAACCATTATGTATTATATTTAACCTCATATTAAATAGCGGAATATTTCGTAATATTTGGAAGCTGGCCCGTATTTGTCCCGTATACAAAAATGGTGTGACAACAGCAATTGAAATATCCATATTGAGCAATATGTCTAAGGTATTCGAATCTCTTCTTAACAGCTATATATACAGCAATGTCAGTGTCACTCTTCATGAAGATCAACATGGATTCGTAAGAATGCGTTCTACAACAACCAACCTAATTAATATCACCCAAATTATATCTGAAGCTATGGATACTGGTCAGCAGTGTAGATGTCATCTACACTGATTTAGTTAAGGCATTCGATAAGCTAGACCATGAATTGTTACCATCGCGGCTTGAAGATTGTGATTTGAATGCTAACGTTATAAATGTGATTCGCTCCTATTTACAGAACAGGTAACAAATTGTTGAAATTAACGGCATTCAATCTAACATGTACTTAACTACTAGTGGTGTACCCCAAGGTTCTAATTTGGGGCCTCTTATATTCTTATTATTTAGATTAATAGCGTATGCTCTGAAATTAACTTTATTGCAACGAAGCCTAGATGCCATGGTAAACTGGTTTATATGAACAAATTGAATATTAGTATTGGCAAATGTTCAGTAACGTCCTATACACGAAAGTTTAATGTAATAAAATATGATTACGTAATTGATAATATAACACTCGCTAGATTTGACGAAATTAAAGATTTGAGTATTACATTTGATAATAAACTCACATTTAATACGCACGTAGCAAAACTTTCTGCAGAGTGTTATAGACTTCTAGGCTTCATAATTCGGAAGTGTAAATCTTTCAAGAATGTTGATGTTCTTGTAAAATTATTTGTCACATTTGTGCTGAGCAAGTTATGTTATTGTTCGGTGGTATGGTCACCTTGTTATTATAAATATATTAATTTTCTTGGAAATGTTCAAAAGAGATTTTTGAGATACATTTATTTTATTAAACATGGGACTTATAACTTTGATTAAAACACTTAGAACCTTTCTTCAATATTTTATTTTTATCCAGATGTACATTTCGGACACAAAGTGTCCATTATCAATGGTTTGATAATGGACACTTTGTGTCCGAAATGTACATCTGGATAAAAATAAAAGATTGAATAAAGGTTCTAAGTGTTTTAATCAAAGTTATTATTATCTTCAAGTAACTCAATCAACCAAATGGGACTTATAGTTTTGACATTTCATATCAGGATCTTCTGAAAGAATTCAAAATTTTATCTTTGCATTCAAGACGTACATTAATTGACTTATGTTTCTTATATAAGTTAATTCATAATAAAGTTAATAACCCTACTTTCTTAGCAAAACTAAATTTTAATGTCTCGGCATGCAAAAATTTTCTCTTATCGCACACCGAACACTAATCACTGCCTTAACTCTCCTCTTTATCGTCCTTCACGTCTATACAATCAGTTTAATCCCTTTATTGATTTATATTCTACTTCTTTTGTTGCTTGTTTAGAAAGTTTTTGTTAAGTAATTATAATTTATGGTCATGTATTAATTTCTATCATTAGTCATTTGTATTTTTGTTATTGTATTTTAATTATTAATTTAAGTTTTTAATGCTAATTTTACTGTAATTGGCCTTTTTTAGCTGTTGGGTAAAAATAAAATAAAATGAAATAAAAATAACAAGTGTTTTTCTTCGCCAAAATGACATATCTGGTTCCATCAAGAGGTAGCTCAACAAGTATCAACTATATGAGAGAGGATAAGGTTTGGAGAGAGAGAGAGACAGAGGTATGATTTTGGAGAGAGATACGATTTGGAAAGAGAGAGAGATAAGATTTTGGGGAGAGTAAGAGAACAAAACGATTTTGGACAGAGAAAGAGAGATCAGATTTGGAGAAAGAAATAAGATTTGGAGAGAGAGAGTGAGAAAGAGAGAGATAAGATTTTGGAGAAAGAAAGAGACAAATAAGATTTTTAAAGAGAGAGATAATATTTGGTGAGAAAAAGAGACTAATAAGATTTTGGAGAGAGTGAAAGAGACAAATAAGATTTTGAAGAGAGAAAGAGAGAGCTCAGATTTAGAGAGAGAGAGAAGATTTGGAGAGAGAGAGAGAAAAGATTCGGAGAGAGAGAGAGAGAGAGAGAGAAAAGATTTTGGAGAGAAAAGAGAGAAATAGCATTTTTGAGAGAGATAAGATTGAGAGAGAGATGGAGATATTAGATTGGGATAGAGAGAAAGATTAGATTGTGGGAGAGAGAGAGATAGACTGACATAGAAGACCAAAGACGGCAGAGATCGAGAAGAAGCTATAAGATTGAATGTTTGTTAAGATAGAGAAGATGTAGAGAAATCTAAAGAGAGCAAGAGAGAAGAGATCAAAAAGGAGAAGAGAACTTCAATCCATCTTTAGCAAGAAATAAAATTGCGTTTCATGCATCCATGTTAATTAAATATCACATAGTAACAAAAGCATCTAATTCCATCATTAAGATTTTCACATTTTAAATCTAATATACTTTTCGAAGCTTTAATTTGTTGCTACTTTTTGTGCAATAGCAAAATAATGTAAACATATTCTCTGGAGACTCCAATCCGTCGATAATCAAAGATATAAAATTTTCAAATTTTATTCAGGCAATAAAATTTCCACAATGGTGGAAAACAATTTAATCAACGTTACTATTTTTTTCTCTCCGTGCATCTGTCATGTACGAGGGCGGATCAAATATAAACCGGATTTTTTATTTTAAGTGAAGTGTTATGCACGGTACTGCTGAATGTGTTGGAGGTGATTGTCAAGGGAAGGGGAGGACGCCGATTTAGTTCAACGATCCTTATTGCCTCCATTCTCAGACATGGTACATACGTCTGTTGAGTAACGCATCATCATTAAATTTTTGGCGCGGGAAAGCGTAAAACCTTCCGAAAGTTTTTGTCGACTGACTGCACATCTCGCTGATAATACGCTTTCGAAAACTCAAGTCTACGAATGGCATAAACAAATTTTAAGTGGCCACACAACGGTAGAAAACAACAAGCATTGCTGCGGCTAACATTCGTGCTGATTGAAACTGACTGAGAGATAAGATTTTGGAGAGAGTAATAGAGCAAAACGATTTTGGAGAGAGAAAGAGAGAGATCAGATTTGGAGAGAAAGAGATAAGATTTGGATAGAGAGAGAGAGAGATAAGATTTTGAAGAGAGAGAGATAAGATTTTGAAGAGAGAGAGATAAGATTTTGGAGAAAGAAAGAGACAATTAAAATTATTGGAGAGATAGAGATAAGATTTCGAGAGAAAAAGAGACAAATAAGATTTCGGGGAGAGAAAGAGACAAATAAGATTTTGGAGAGAGAAAAAGACAAATAAGATTTTGGAGAGAGAGAAAGAGAGAGATCAGATTTAGAGAGAGAGAGAAAAGATTTGGAGAGAGGGAGAGAAAAGATTTTGGAGAGAAAAAGAGAGAATTAGGATTTTTAAGAGAGATAAGATTGAGCGAGAGGGAGATATTAGATTGGGATAGAGAGAAAGATTAGTTTGTGGGAGGAAGAGATAGACTGACATAGGAGACCAAAGACGGTAGAGATCGAGAAAAACCTATAAGATTGAATGTTTGTTAAGATAGAGAAGATGTAGAGAAATCTAAAAAGAGCAAGAGAGAAGAGATCAAAAAGGAGAAGAGAACTTCAATCCATCTTTAGCAAGAAATAAAATTGCGTTTCATGCATCCATGTTAATTAAATATCACATAGTAACAAAAGCATCTAATTCCATCATTAAGATTTTCACATTTTAAATCTAATATACTTTTCGAAGCTTTAATTTGTTGCTACTTTTTGTGCAATAGCAAAATAATGTAAAAATATTCTCTGGAGACTCCAATCCGTCGATAATCAAATATATAAAATTTTCAAATTTTATTCAGGCAATAAAATTTCCACAATGGTGGAAAACAATTTAATCAACGTTACTATTTTTTTTTCTCTCCGTGCATCTGTCATGTACGAGGGTGGATCAAATATAAATCGGAATTTATTATTTTAAGTGAAGTGTTATGCACGGTACCGCTGAATGCGTTAGAGATAATTGTCAAGGGGACGAGAGGACACCAATTTAGTTCAGCAATCCTTATTACCTCCAATAGCGCCATGTCTGAGCGCAAGGTACATACGCCTGTTGAGTAACGCATCATCATTAAATTTTTGGCGCAGGAAAGCGTAAAACCTTCCGAAATTTTTCATCGACTGACTGCACAGCTCGCTGATAATACGCTTTCGAAAACTCAAGTCTACGAATGGCATAAACAAATTTTAAGTGGCCACACAACGGTAGAAAACAACAAGCATTACTGAGGCGAACATTCGTGCTGATTGAAACTGACTGAGAGATAAGATTTTTGAGAGAGTAAGAGAGCAAAACGATTTTGGAGAGAGAAAGAGAGAGATCAGATTTGGAGAGAGAGATAAGATTTGGATAGAGAGAGAGATAAGATTTTGAAGAGAGAGAGAGAGAGATAGAGAGACGATTTTGGAGAAAGAAAGAGACAATTAAAATTTTTGGAGAGAGAGATAAGATTTGGAGAGAAAAAAGACAAATAAGATTTCGTAAAGAGAAAGAGACAAGATTTTGGAGGGAGAAAAGGACAAATAAGATTTTGGAGAGAGAAAGAGAGAGATCAGATTTAGAGAGAGAAAGAGAGAAAAGATTTGGAGAGAGGGAGAGAAAAGATTTTGGAGAGAAAAGGAGAGGAATAGGATTTTTAAGAGAGATAAGATTTAGAGAGAGATTGGATTGGGATAGAGAGAAAGATTAGATTGTGGGAGAAATAGATAGACTGACATAGGAGACCAAAGACGGTAGAGATCGAAAAAAAGCTATAGCATTGAATGTTTGTTAAAGAGAGAGAAGATGTAAAGAAATCTAAAGAGAGCAAGAGAGAAGAGATCGAGAGAACTTCATCCATCGTTATAACATATAATTCCAGCATTAAGATTTTCACATTTTAAACCTAATATACTGTTCAAAGCTTTAATTTGTCGCTACTTTTTGTGCAATAGCAAACTAATCTAAAAATATTTGCTGGAAACAATGAACTCCAATCCGTCGATAATCAAGAAATAAAAATTTCCATTAAGGTGAAAAACATTTCTAATCAACACTATGTTTTTCTCTCCGTGCATCTGCCATGTACGAGGGTGGATTAAATATATTTTTTTATTTCTCGCTAAGTGAAGTGTTATGCGCAGTATCGCTGAATGTGATGGAGGTGATTGTCAAGGCGAAAAAACTCACTGACTCAAAGAAAATACTTTGAAAAATTTAAAGAGAAATAAAAGTCCTAGAGAAATCGCAGCGTGATAAAAAGAAATCTTTATTAGATCACAAAAGCCAAAGAGTTTAAGGGTTACTTATTACTTTAAGAAGGATTGAAGATAAGAACCACAAACAGATATCAAAAGGAATGTACCACAGTCTAATGGACCAAGGTAGAAAGTAGACTTTGTAAAGTTTCAGGAGAATTAAATATACTAAAAAAGCCTGTTTTAAATTATGTTTTTGGTCGACGATTTGGTTCAATAATCCTTATTGCCGCCAGTAGCACCATGTCGGAGTAAGTACATACGTATGTTGAGTAACACATCATGATTCAATTTTTGGCGCGTGAAGGCTAAAACCTTTAAAAATTTTCGTCGTCTGACTGCACAGTTCGCTGATAATACGCTTTCGAAAACTCAAGTCTTATGGCATAAAAAAATTTAAGGGGCTGCACAACGGTAGAAAACGTAAGTTATAGATACCGACCGCGAATAAGCATTACTGAGGCGAACTATCTGTGAGCTAATTGAAACTGATCAGCGACTTGCTGATACGAAATTACCGCAGAGGTAGGAATATCGTCCGAGAGTGCTCAATCAGTCATTTCCAATGTGTTGGGTTACCGAAATTTGTCGGTGGGTTTCTCGCCTTCTGAAGATCATAAAGCGAACCGTCTTGTTGTCTGTGGAGGGCTTTTGGCGCGATACCAAGCAGGGTGTGATAAAGTCACATTGTCACTTGTGAAGAGACGTGGGTGTATTATTACACCACAGAATCTAAAGAAGCAAGCATGGAGTGGAGACAACCAGGAGAAGCTCCACCTCGAAAAGCCAAAAAAGGTGTGCCCGCGGGAAAAGTTTTTGCAACACAAAATAAAAAACAACTGAACCTATGCCAAGTGTTTTAATCCACAATCGAATTAATACAAAAATGTTTCACCACGGGTTAAGTGGGACATTTATTTATCGTTCTTGCAACTGTTTTTTGGGATAGACAATGAAAAAATGATGCTGAATATTATTGCAAGCTCTTTGATGAACCTAAAATGGCTTATTAACAGAAAAGACGAGGAATTCCCATATATCTCCTTCATGACAACGTTCGGCCACATACAACTGCTTTGACCCAAGGAAAATTAGAGAAAATTCATTGAGAAATATTGAAACACCCGCCCTATAGTCGCGACTTATCCACGCGTGCCTTTCATATATTTGGTCCACTCACAGATGAAATGGGAGAACGCCGTTTTCACAGTGACAAAGATGGAATGGAAGTGGAAGAAATTGGTTGAAGTCACGATCGACTACATTCTTTGATAATGGCATCAAGAAACTTCCGCTTCCGTGGGAATAATGTGTACATAAGCGGAGACTATGTAGAAAAATAAAACATTAATTGTTTACAATAATACATACATCCTTTTTTTTTAACTAAATTCCAATTTATATTTGATTTGCCCTCGTATATTAATAACTGCTATACATACTCCAAAAGAATAATAATTTTAGTTATGTATGTATGTATTTTATTTATTCAATGTGCTTACATAATATATTCAAATATAACTTTTCAATTTTCACCAACAATTTCGGCCACACACGAAAAGGCTTGAGTTCACTTCTTGTGTTCTTCCACTCGCGCCCATGTTTTAAGCTTGGGATGGTCACATTAGTTCCTTTATTGCTATTCTTGGCTGCTTGCGCAGCATTTCTTCTTAAAACTTTGAGTATTTTTTACTATGTCAGTTTGAAAACTATTTTACCACGCCTAAAAATTTTATTTGTAAATTTGATTCAAAGGTTATAATTATACTACGGGAAACAATTTAGGATACCGCTAAAACCGAGAACTAGAAATACTAAAATAAAACTTTTCAAACAAACCCTGCATAACTTTAAAGTACAGATTCGTATTGTTACAGATAAAAAATAAAAATGTTTACAATTGTGGAGGCTTCTATACTTCGTTATACATCATTATTCACAAATAAAACACTGTTAAACTTTGTATAACAGGGATTTTATTAAGTGACTATAGTTTCGACAATTTTAACTTGTCATTTTCAAACTAGAAGTTAAAATTGTCGAAACTATAATAATCACCTAATAAAGTCCCTGTTACACAAAGTTTAAAAGTGTTTTATTTGTAATGATTACAAATATTCCATAAAATAAATCTCAAAATGCTTTAAAAGCAAAATAGAAAAATTTCTCAAAAAAATATCCAATCAACATTCTTATTTTATTTTAAAACGTATTTATTAACTGGTATTCATGGTTGATAATAATAATAATTTTAATGGCGTGATAAGAATCTAAGGTAAAAATTTTGAAAATGTGGAAATTGCCAATTAAGGCATATTAAACCAATAAAGTTATGAATTTAAATTGGTCAAAGGCGATAGAAAAATTTTAAAAATTATCTTAATCAACATTCCCGTTTTCATTTTTTTTTAAACATTTCTCTCATTCTTAACTGGTTTAATAATTTTAATTGGACCATAAAAATGAAAATTTAAAAAAATTTTAAAATGGACAACCAGTACAAACCAATTAAAGCATAACTTAAATTAATTGTAGAAATGAAACAAAAAATAATTTAAAAAAAACACATTGAAACTTTGATTACATCTAAAAATTGTTATATACTGTATTAAATACTAGAAATCTTCTCTAGATCTCACAAATCAAAAATTAGAAGTAATAACCTGTAATTCTTCAAAATATATCGCAATAACTTTAAAATATGAGAAACCAAAAACAAATGCAATCGGTACAATATCTTTTAAAACCTGGAACTTGAAAAATTGAAATTTTTCCTAAAATCAAAACAAAACTCCGACATCCTCTAAATCCTTTACATAATCCTTCAAACCAACTTCTCTAGGATACAACCCTAGTTATCTCTATTCAAGAACGCCTTCTACTCCTATCAGAAAAAACTCCAAAAATCCTTTCAACTTCCACATATTATCCCTAAATATTTTAAAGATCAGCCTCAAAGTATTAGCAAATTATTGACAAATAGTTGATTAAAAATTGACTTGGTTCTTTTCACTTCATATTATTTATTTATCTAACATTTCTGAATAAATAATTTTTGCAATGAATAGTTCTCATCTCGACTCTTCCATCAAGGTATAATCAAACATACAGTTGATATCTAAATGTAAGGTCTTATAAATGAAACTTAAAACTTTCAAAGAATTTTGTTAGCTTTTTATTTTTGCAACAATTGTTTCAACATGTAGACCACATATGCTAACTGTCCAAAAATGTATATAGGATAACCAGGAAGACTATAAAGGAAGGAATAAAAGATAAAATTTTCATAGACAGGAAAATCCACATCACAAAAGAGACCACAATTTTAGACAAGAACAAATACAGCATATAGATAGAAAATTTTGAAAACTGGATGATTTAGAATGGATGGAAATTAATAGAAGAAAGAAGAAAATAACAAAACTATCAAATAACTAAAGCGAAAAGTAAAATTGTCTACAGAAATTGTAATTTCATTTGTAGCAAACGTATTTAATCTGCCCCTACCTTTACCACCATCACCAACAAATGTACATACCACCTAGGTATAATAATTGTAAGTATCAACAACAATTTTTTGAAATTTTTGAAAGTTTCAAGTTTTTTTTTACAAAACCTTAAATTTAGATGTAAAATGGACTTTCAACAATTAACAGTCAATACTATCAAATTATACAGTTGATGATTCAAATCGATCAATGGTTCTAGCTTGAAGAAATGCTGATAAAGCAACAGGTAAAAATATATGAAAAAAAACTAACGAGAATACCCGAAATCGCCCGAAGATGCAAATTTTAGAGGAATGGTGATATTAGACGGAATTGAAATATTGATTGATCTGCGTCGTCTTTTTTGTACATCATTCCATCGAAATGTTTTTTTTTTATTAACGTATCAAGGTAAGTTAATTAATTGTTTTGTTCTATTTTCCTAGTGAATTTGTTGAAACGTCTTTTTTATACACAGTATGACTGATAGTTTTTACTTTCCCTATATAGTATATATAGGGAAAGTATTGTTTTCGTGCATGAAAATATCTGTGGGCGCTGTACCTAAAAAAAACGAATGATCCGATTAAGATGAAACTTTAAACTTACGGTTTTATCGTTAAAAACTGGAACTGAAAAGCTTTTGGTAAACATTCATTAACCGAAAGTGGATGTTTACTCGAGGCGTTTTTTTGATTTTTCTCGATATGTTTCCAAATTTGAAAAATATTACATAATTTTTCAAACAAAGGTTAAAGGAAATGAGAAACTGAAGAAGTTTTATTAAGACATATTTTTCGTAAGATTTTTAATTTGTTAGAAAAAAATTTAACAGAATTTTTCAGAAAAAATTTTCTTTAAAGATTCTTGAAATTTCAGAAATTTCTCCTCCACACTTTTAGTTTTAAATGCAACTTCCTTTCCAAAGAATTTTCAAGTTTAGCAAAGATTTTATTCAAGAGTTTCAAAATCTTTCAGAATGTTATTATTTATATTTATTTACAGAAATTTCTTCGTGGTTTTTGTAGAATATTTTGTTCAACTTTTTCTATAATTTTTTCAGATGACTTTTAGTTTTTTTTTATTGAGATTTTATTTTAGATTTATAAAACTTTCTTTGTGGATTCTAGAAGTGTCCAGTAATTTCTTTTTCTTATCTAATAAATAAATAGATATTTCCAGAATTTTTAGCAAAGATTTTATTCGATAGTTCTAGATTTTTCAGAAGAGTTCTTTAAAGATTTTGTTTAACTTTACAATTTATTAGGAAATTTTTTTCTAAATTTCTAGAACTTATTTGGGCTTCTGAAAGTTTCAGGAATTTCTTCTCTATATTTTCAGTTTTTTTGCATCTTCCTTTCCAAAGAATTTTGATCGAGGATTCTAGAATTTTTTGTAGATTTCTAGAACCTTTTTGGAGGATTCTAAAAGTTTACAGTAATTTCTTCTTCATATTTACAGAATTTTTAGCCTTCTTTTCCTTATTTTGTAAATTTTGTAAAACTGTAGTTATGACAATAAAGATTACTATTACTATTACTATTCAGGAGTTTTTTAGAAAGTTCGTTTCAATATTTATAGAATATTCTTTGAGGCTATTTCCAGTAATTTCTCTTCCAGATTTTAATATTGCAAAGATTGCCTTCAGGGCTAAAAAATCATTTCCAGAACTGTTTTCGAGAGTTCAGAAATTTCCAGTAACTTTTATTCAGATTTGGAGGCTATAGATTTGTCTAGAAAATCTGTTCCTAGAAATCTAGACTCTTTTCAGTAATTTCTCCAGATATCAAGATTGTTTTTTTAAGCTGTCTTTTAAATTGCGTTTTTAGAATTTAAAAAATATTTTTTTTTTAGAAATGTATATTTTTCGTAGAATTCAGAAAATTTCCAGTAAATTAAGGGTTTTTTAGAAAATTTGTTTTTAAAAAAACTAGACTTTTTTTCGAGAGTTCAGGAAATTTCTAGTAATTTCTTCTCCACAATTCAAGATTTTTTCAACTTGTCTTCTAAATCGCAAAGATTTTCTTTGGGACTCTAGATTTTTAGAATTTTCTTCTAGAAATCTTAGATTATTTTCTCGAGGGTTCAGGAAATTTCTAGCAATTTATTCTCTAGAGTTCAAAAGTTTTTTTGAATTCGTCTTTTAAATTGCAAAGATTTTCTATGAGGCATTAGGATTTTCTAAATTTTTTTTTTCTAAAAGTTTAAGATTTTAGAAAATGGCCATAACTTCTTCTCAAAATTATTTTTTTTTCAACTTTTCTTATAAAAAGCGAAGATTTTTTCAGACTCTAAATGTTTTTTAATTCGTCTTCTTTTTGAGAATTCAGGTAAATTTGAGCAATTGCTTCTCTAAAATTCGACATTTTGTTTCAACTAGAGGCTATCAACTTATTTAGAATTCTTGTAAAACCCTTTGAGAATGATCGAGTGATCGAAACTAGTTAGGGAAGTGAAATAAATAAAAATTGTGAAACAAATAAAACCAAGTGAAATTAATTAATTACACATTTACCCAATTGCTACAATATGTTTCACCAAGTGATAGATAAATCAAAAGTTCGTAGTTTATTTAGAATGTTCTAAATTGCGGAATTTTTCATAGAGGGTCTAGATGTTTTTAGAAAATTTTCCCCTAGAAATCTTTTCTTATTTTCGAGAAAGTTTAAAAGAATTTTCAGTAATTTCTCTTCCCGATTTCAAGATATTTTTTCAACTGTTCTTCTAAATTTCTAGGAGGCTTTAGAATTTTTAGAAAATTCTCATTTAGAAATCTAAACTTTTTTTTCCAAGGGTTCAGGAAATTTCCAGAAATTTCTCCTCCAGATTTCAAGGTTATCTTCTAAATTACAAAGATTTTTGGAGGCTCTAGAACTTTTTAGAAAATTTGTTTGTAAAAATCTAGACTTTTCTTCAGGAAATTTTCAGTAATTTCTCTTTTTTTGAGGCCCTGGATTTTTAGGGATTTTTTTTTCTAAAAGCTAGACTCACTTTTTCAATAATTCAAGAAATTTCCTCTAATTTCTTCTCTAGGTTTCAAGATCTTTTAATTCAACCCGCTTTTCTAAATTGTGAACATTTTATTGGAAGCTCTAAAGTTTTTTAAAGAAATTTGTTTAGAAATATAGACATTTTTAAAAATTTAAAAAATTTCTAATAATTCCTTCTTTCACTGAATTGAAAAATTCAATATGTTTTAACCACAAACTATTGTAAGTTAGTATGGATTACCACGTAGTAACGGTCGCAACCATTCGCTTTATCAAAAATTTTACTTTGTCAATTTTCTTTTATTCAAATTTTGTAATTAAAGTTATTGCAAACTGCGAGGCGATCAGTAATTAAAGTTAATATGTATATGTAGGGTGGGTGGGCGGTATCTAACCCACCCTCCAATCAGTAAAACATAAGCGATGGTTTTAATTAAAAGTGTAAAACATAATATTATTGCAAAATTTGTTTGAATAAATGTATCAAACAAATTTTGAAATTTAAGAAATTTTGAAAAATAAGACAACTTTTCAAACAAAAGTTAAAGAGAATGAAAAACTGAAAAAGTTTTATTGAAACATTTTTTTTGTTCTTAATTTAAAAATTTTGAATTTTTTCTGCTTATTGCTAATAAACTATAGGAGCTAAATGAAATTTCTATAACAAGTAAATATAAAGAATTCAAAATTGAGCAAATTGTTAAGATTAACCTTATAGTTTTCTAGAAAAATATAGGAAAAGTATTATGATGGCAAAATGGTGATGTGCATTTTGTAGGAATGTTTTTGGATTAGTGAATTAGGAAAGATAATTGTTTTATTCAACAACCTTAGTATTTTTTGGGGATGAATATTATTAAGGTGTGCCCAAAAATTAAAAACACTCTTCCTACAACTAGTTCTCAAAATATCCCTAGCTTGACAAGACGTTGATGCAGCGTGTGAAATAAGGTCAAAAACATAACATAATGAAAAACAATTCTCATCAGTTTTTTTTTCTTTATTATTTTTGACCTTATTTCTCCCGAAACCTAACAAAGTCTACTTTCTGCCTTGGTCCATTTCCTTTTGATATCTGTTTGTAGCTCTTATTTTCAATCCATCTTAAAGTAATAAGAAACCCTTAAACTCTTTGTCTTTTGTGATCTATTAACGATTTTTTTTACCACACTGCGATTTCTCTAGGACTTTTATTTCTCTTTAAACTTTTCAAAGTATTTTGCACTTGACTGCAAAATTCCAAAAATATCGTCCGTTTTGTTTTAAAGATATTCACTTGTTTACATTGTATATTCTTTCCACAATTTACAAATTGCATTCAAAAATCCGCTTAATTTTTGTTTTAGTTTTGCGTATGTGCATCTAGATTGTGCTGTAATCAAATCAGGTGGGTGATTAAGGAATTGGGTCGGCTTAATTTTGTGGAGGGGATTTTCAAGTAGGCTGCCATCCTATTGTTCAGATTAAGCGATTTTTTTTTATATTTCAATTGTTTTCCGGACAATCCATTCTCAGCAGCTGTATTGGTATTTACAGTAGAGAAATCTGACCCAATTCTATAATCGCCCATTTAATGAGAGCAGAACGGATCACGGCATGTCGACAAACACCCCCCAACCATCCACTATGCCGGACCCAAGATAAAACAAATATACACATAAATACTTTGCACAGTTTGTTTAACGTGCTTCATGCATTTTTAAATTTCCATGTGGGGTTAAACCGAAATGAATAAAAAAAACTATTTATCCATAGTCATTGTATAACGGCTGTGGATTTTTGGATTTTCAAATTTTTTAATTTCTAGATTTTTTTTATAAAATATAATTCAGCTCAGATCAATCAGAGTTTGAATGTTCTTGTTTTTGATTATAATAATGGGTATGTCAATTAGGACAACTAATTTGCTTCAAAAATTTAAAAAATTTTACCCCCTCATCCCGCATTTTTTCCTTATCGCTTAATTAAAATTATAATTGCTTATAACGATGTGTTCAAAGAATAATAAACATGACAGAAAAATGTTGGAATTTTGATTAGAAACTATTTCCTACTTTTTGCAGAAATTTTACTACTTTCGACATGTTTTGCTTTTGAGTAATTTTAATAAGCGTTTACCTGCTAACTACTATTGTTTACAAGTAAATGCCACCAATATCTACGACTGCTTATTAAAATTCCTCAAAATAAAGCTTCACATATTTCTATTCCATGTTTCTAATCATTATGAGGTTTTCTTGAAATTGAAGTTTTTCGATATTTTTGGAATAAATAATATTTTTGAAAAATTTTACGTAATTTTGGACTTTATTTTTTATGTTTTTATGTTGGATGCAGATTAGGGATAGTAACGATAAGAAACATCACATGAAGAACATGATGTATCCATCAGACTATGCGTTATATAGGGGGTTTTCTAATAATGCGCGCGTTAAAACCATTTTACGAAATATGAGAACACACCAAAATCAATTTTCAGACGTTTGGTGAAATAATAAGCCAACATTTGTAAGTTAAAGCAACGCCAGATGGGTCTGTAATAACGTGTAACAAAATCCAAGACAGTCGATTTATCAACGTATACCAAAACTCGGACTTTCGGTGTACAATCCAACTCACCAAGAGAATCAAAGTTAATGACCATGACCATAGATATGTATTAGGTTGTCAAGTATGAAATGGAGCACACAACCCCATTTAGACGCCGTATTTTGACATAATTTGTTTTTCGTGTGAAAGCAAATATTTTCCTCTATCTAACGCATATTTCAGATTTAAAAAATTTGTAATAGTTTTTTTTTGTATAGTCGATTCAGTCAGACCACGGAAATCAGCTAAATTCTTGTGTTGGTGAAGTATGAGTTCCACCGTGAAGCCACAACACAGTTGGTAGTCACCAATATCAATAGTGTGTTCGGCATCCAAGTGGTTACAAACGCAACTTTAGCTCGTTGGTTTAAAAAATTTCTTTCGGGAGATTTAGACCTGTCTACTGAACCACGTGGTCGACCCAATACTCAGATGGATAATGCTGTCCTGAAAGTCACTGTGGAAGCGAATCCCAGCCAAAGTGCACATGAATTATCATTAATGTAAGTGAAATTGGTAAAGTGAAAAAGCAGGACAAGTGGATACTGCATGAATTGACTGATGCACAGAAGGAACAAAGACTCAACGCATGTCTTTCAATTCTTTCTCGCAATAAATCCGAACCATTTTAATCGAGTTGTTACGTGTGATGAAAAATGAATCATGTACGATAATCGTAAGCGTTTATCGCAATGATTGGACAAGGATGAATTACCAAAACACTGTCCAAAACGAGACATCCACCAGAAGAAGCTGATAGTCACTGTTTGGTGGTCTGGCTCAGGTGTCATTCACCATACCTGGCCAATCGATCACGATTATCATCTACAATAAATAATGAGACATCTTGCAATTAAAAAGCCAAAATTAGTTAATCGGATGACTCCAATCCTGTTGCATGACAACTCTCGACCACATGCCGCACGAATGACCGTGTCAAAGCTACAGGAGTTGGAGTTGGAAACTCTCCGTCACCCACCGTACTCGCCTGACCTTGTCCCACCTGACTATCATTTCTTTCAAAATCTAAACAACTTTTCATCTAGATAAAAATCCAATTCCGCATAGGCTGTCAAAATGGAGTTTCAAGAGTTCATCGACTCCCGTGATCCAGGCTTCTGCAGCAAAGGGATAAATGAGTTACCTCTAAAACGGAATAATATGGGTGCATAATTTGATTAAAAATAAAAAGTTTTTATTGGAAAAATATTGAATTCAATTATGTGCATTTTTTGGTCTATTTCATACTTGACAACCTATAGAAAAACCTAAGGTACTCGGATATTTGCATTTTGCATGATATAAAATCCAACTGTCCAAGTAGTAAGTATTCATCTCGCCTAACCTGACGTTCTCGAAGTGTACAAAACTCAAGATTCATAGGCTTCAGCGGTTTGAATTGTGCTCTAGTAAGATCAACGTTAATAATCGTAGACAACTTAGTTTGTTCGCTGGCTCAGCTTTTAGGAACATCTTGAAATGCAAAATTGTGTTGGAGAATCTGAGAGAGTGTATGAAACCACTAGACTTTCGCAAATTTCAACTTTTTGAATTCTGTACCTTTATATCATATACAACAGAAGAAAGAGCTCAAATTTACTGCCCATGAAAAACACCGTTTGTTCGCTTTCTGTACTGAAGTGTACTGAAGAACTCGAAGTAAATGAATATAGCCTTTTGTTCGACTTCTGGAAAAGTCCAAGTCTTTAACTGTGTGAATTTTGACGATCAGCTTATTCGCAGGCTCGATTTCTAGGCAACTCGAGGCAGTCAGTACATTTTACTGCTTTATAAATTTTGATCTCCTTTGCTCTCGGCTGCAGAAAATATCTGAGTCTGTTAAAGTGTGAAGGAGAACATGAGGCAAAAGATTCCCCGCCCCGTATAGAAACTCATATTTTCACAAACTTTACCTTCATGAAAATCAGATGCAAATGATCAAATTAACTGAGTTTAACCTTCGGTGTAAAATCCAACTCACCAAGAGGATCGACCATGGCCGTAGATGTGTATATATGTAGAAGAACCTAAGGTACTCCGATATTTGCATTTTGCATGATATAAGATCCAACTGACCAAGTAGTATGTATGCATATCGCATAATCTGACGTTCTCGAAGTGTACAATACTGAAGATTCGTAGGCTCCAAAGGTTTGAATTTTGCTCCAGTATAAGATCATAATTGTAGACAAGTCCATTTGTTCGCTGGCTGAGCTTTTAGGAACATCTTGAAATGCAAAATTATGTTGGAGAACCTGAGAGAGTATATGAAACCACTAGACTTGTGAATTCTGTACCCTTATATCTTATACAACGGAAGAAGGAGCTCAAATTTAATGCCAATAGAAAAAACCGTTTGTTCGCTTAGATTTTTAGAGACTACGCTTTACATATAATTGGCAAAGTAGCTCGAAGTAAATGATTATAGACAATGCCTTTTGTTCGCTGATTAGTCTTTTAGGACAGATATTACCATTTGATTGTTGTCTGGGCTTTTAGAAGAGTCCAAGTCTGTAAAAATGTTTAGAAGAATGTAAAACAATCGATTTGTCGCCTGTACAAAAACTCAGATTTTTATCAACCTTTAACTGTGTTCATTTTTACAGCTCAGCTTACTCGCGAGCTAGGTTTCTAGAGAACTCGGGGCAGTCAGTTGAATTTACAGCTTTATAAATTTTGCTCTCATTTAAAACTTAACTGGCCAAAGAACTCAGAGTTAGTGACCATAGACGACGCCATTTGTTCGCTAGCTGGGCGTCTGTTAAAGTGTGAAGGAGAACATGAGGCAATAGATTCCCCGCCCAGTACAGAAACTCATATTTCCGCAGATTTTTACCTTTATGAAAATCAGGTGCAAAAGATCCAATTAATTAATTAAGATTAATTATAATAGACAACGCCTTTTGTTCGCGGATTGATGTTTTGGGAAAGACATCGCTATTCTTGTCTGGATTTTTGGGCATTCGCGTTACACAATAGTCTGTTTCTGTAAAAGTGATCAGAATAACCCAAGACAGTCGATTCAAAATACTTAGAATTTCACAAACTCCGCTTTTAGGTGTTTTGCAACTATATACGATCCAATTGGCCAAGTAGTGGCTGTTATTGTCAGAGAACAATAAGTAGCTCGAAGATGATTATTATAGACAACGTCTTTTGTTCACTGACTGGTCTTTAAGGACAGATATCGCCATTCTTACGTTATCTGGACTTCTGGAAATGTGTATAGAAATAACCTCTATGATCGTTATCACGCTAAACAACTGTCCCTGAATACACATAGTAAGTGATTATTAAAGTGAAAATTGAAATCTGTGTGAAGTGTTATAGTTGCACGGATAATCTGGACACACGAACATATCTTTATACGTTATGGAAGTTAAGTTAAGTTGCTAATTTTTATTTCAACCTACAAAACTTGTCATCGTGATGAACGGGTAATCAAAGCACGCGTTTGCGAATCCGAATTTACAACAAGTGCGTTTTTCCCCCGTCATAAAACTTGCAAGTGGTGGCGGAACCGGAGAGTGGCAGACGATATAGATATTTGCTGATGCAGGACCTCGAGTTCAAACCCCAGTGGACTGTATAAAGACAAATTTTCTCCTTTTTTACTTTTTTATTATTTTTTTATAACTCGGTACCCTCTTATTACCATTGACTGGAGCAACAAAGTAAATCATGTCGCAATCTATTACTACATTTAAATGTTGCAAAAATGTGACATTCAAAAACTACGTGTGTATCAACTGCCACAACATCTATCATCCGACATGTGGAAATAAATATAAAAAAATAAAGCTATTGGGCGAGCACAAAATCATCTGCTGCCAGAAAAATTTAAATAACTCCTCGTTAAATAATAGTTTGGAATCTGTTAAACAAGAAATAATTGACGAATTAAATACTGAGCTGAATAATAAAACAAAGCATATAGAAAAACTCACTTCTCCAATCAACTCAATCGAAAACGAAGCCATTGAAAGTGAAGAAGTGTTGACAAACACTATCAATGAACTACGTAGTGATCTCGAAAAGTTAACCCACGAACTTAGAAGAGTTAACAGAATCAACATGGATCTTCAGGACGAAATAAAACACCACAATGAGCAGCAGCTGCAATCCACACCAACAAACACTTCTTCCATCTCGCCTCCTCGGCTGTCTACTCCGTCACCTGTATCAATGACTATGAACTGCGATAACTGTATTACACTAAAATTTAAAATAGAAAACCAAAAACATGAAATGAATGCAATTATTGAACAAAACCACGACCTAAGAGTTAAACTGGACAAAATGACACAAAATTTAAACGACTTCATAAAAGAGGCGACACCCAAAATGGACATCTTCAACAATAACTCAAGAATGCTTATTCTAAGTGATAATCACGGAAAAAATTTAGGATACCTCGCTAGAAACGTCGTCAATCAATTCATCAATCAACCAGAAATACTGTCCCTTTACAAACCAAATGCTCCCATATGCAGTGTAATCGAATATATTAGTAATCTAACCAGAGATTTTAATGATCACGTGCTTATCATGGCTGGATCGGTTGATGCAATTAAAGGGAGACAAATAGATATTAAACAATTAAAACAAATGTTGGAAATAGTATTAAAAAAAAACAATATTTATTTCATTGAAAATCCCCTCTGGAGAAAAAGACTAATATTAAATAAACTCATTTGTTCTGTTAATAATCAAATTGCTAAATGCGCCAGCAATCTCAACTGCACATACATAAAAAACAAAGCACTATCAGAAAACACATTCCACATAAACAGAAGAAACAAATATGTAATGATTAAGAATATACTGAATTATATGTATTATAATCCCAATAATATTAACCGTACTTCAAAAAACTAGATTCCAACCTCGTTAAAGATCATGTAACATTTAACTGTTTATTTATAAATATTCAAGCTATGCGATCTAAATTAAATGAAATAGATATTATTGCAAATGATAAAATGTATAACATATCTATCTTGTGCTTATGTGAACACTGGCTCATTAAAGAAGAAACCATGGCTGTTGTCATCTCAAGCTTCCACGTAGCAGCGCAATTCTCCCGGAAATCGTGTCCCGGCGGTGGAGTATTAATTATGGCGAGGAATAACATCCAGTACACTCCTCTACATAATATTTCTAACCTTTCTTAGGAGAAGAATTGTGAAATGCTGGCATCGAAACACAAAATAATGTAATACTAGCAGCCTACCGATCTCCCAGTGGTGACTTTTAATACATTTTTGCAGATTCTATCTTGCGTATTAGACACAATTAATGTTAAAAACAAATATGTGTTTTTGGCGGCTGACTTCAACGTCAGATTTATTGGGGATGACAATAATAAATTTACTCTTGCGGACTTTTTTCAAAGCTATGATTTAGAACTCATAGTTCATTTCTCTACTCGATTAGGAAATTGCATCGATAATATGTGTACTAACTATCCCGACGTGAGAGCACAACCACTCGAAACAGGAATATCTGACCACAAGGGAATTTTATTCAATATTCTAGCAGAAAAGTCATCAATAGAAAAGCAGCGTCATAGAGTCACACGACCTATTACAGCCGTAGGTAAATTTACTTTATTTCAACTTTTAGAAACAGAATCATGGAGCTTTATTGCAGACTCCTTTAATACAAATACTAATGAACGTTTCAACATGTATCTCTCAATTTTGCTCAAACATTTCCACACTGCTTTTCCGCAAAAACGAATACTAACGTCCAATCAACATAATAATAATAATGTTAAATGGTTTGACAAGAACTTAAGTAATATGAGAGAAATTCTAACTTTAATCTCGGAAATGTATAACCAAAACCAAGATCCAGAACTGAGAGAACTAAGGAATACATACAGAGCCCAATACAGACGTGCTATTGAGTCGCGTAAGCTAGAAGCAAACAATAATTACATTAAAAACGAGAACTTTAGGCCAAAAGCTATGTGGTCTATCATCAACGCAAAAAGGAGATCGAATGCTAGCAAAAACAAAAAGATCACAAGCATAACTGCAAATGAATTTAACATATACTTCTCCGACGTGTCAAATAAAATCTTAAATTCATTACCTAAATCTGACACCGACCCAGTATTATTAATGTGTAGAAACCCACTAAATCCTAAAAAATGCTTCAAATTCACTGAAGTCTCCACAAGCATCGTAACTCAAGCTGTACGTACTTTAAAAACTAGTAAAAGCAGAGACATCTATGGCCTTCGTCCTGACATTATGAAAGCGATACTAAACACTATTGTTATACCTTTAACGAAACTGTTCAATATGTGCATCCGAAATAACATCTTTCCAGAGGTATTGAAGAGAGCTTTAGTTATTCCTATATTTAAGAAAGGCGAATGTGATGATCCGGACAATTATCGCCCTATATCTCTTTTGTCCATAAAAAGTAAAATACTAGAAAAAATTCTTCAGATGCAGTTAATTAAATATTTCAAAGAGACTAAGTTCCTAAGTAAAAAACAGTTCGGTTTCAGGAAAGGACGCTCCACAACAGATGCAATATTATCGCTTACAGAATTAATTACAGACTCTTTTGAAGAGGGCTCAGTATCAAAATCTAGTTTTCTTGACCTGTCAAAAGCGTTTGACTGCATCTCCCATGAAATTCTTTTAAGAAAGTTATATTTCTATAACTTACACCCTGACAGCGGCGGTCTACTAATGTCATACCTTTCTGGGAGAACTCAACGCGTACTAACAGATGAAAGTATTTCCGAGTCATTGCCTCTAAAATACGGTGTCCCTCAGGGCTCTATTCTGGGCCCTTTATTGTTTTTAATCTATATAAACGATCTACTGCTCTCGGTTCCAAATACGGACGTTATTTTATATGCTGACGATACCACCTTAACTAGCCAATTGAAGAACTTGGCTGAAGTGGAAACATTACATTAATTTCTAGCTGGTTCATTAGCAACCGATTAAAGTTAAACTCCTGCAAAACTGCTTCCCTCATATTTTCTCTTGGGAATGGAGCGAGCCAAAGAGAATCCACGCCATTTTTAGGAATCCACATCGACTCGCACCTGACATGGGCAAACCACAGCAACGCTCTTTCCAGTAAATTGTGCTCATATATATTCCTAATTCGAAGCCTCTCAAAGTTAGTCTCGAAAGAGGTGCTAAGAACAGCGTATTTCTCGCTATGCCAGAGCCACATTTCATACGGTTTAATGGTATGGGGACACTCTGCAATGAGACACCGTATTTTTGGACTTGAGCGTAAAGTCGTTAGAATTATGTCTGGTTTAGGGTATACCGAGGATTGTTGCCAGGCATTCAAAGATTTACAGATACTGACGCTACCATGCCTATATATCCTGGACTCTCTTTCATATTTAAAAAAAAAACATATAGGTCATTATCAAAGTGTCTGCGACAAACACAACCATTTCACTAGACAGGAGTCTAATATTTATCCGAAATCGGTGAGATTGATCAAATCGAAAATGGGGGTTAGATTCCATGCCATTAGGTTTTTTAACGTGCTTCCTCCTCATTTCAAAACTCTCCCAGATACGAAATTTTTAAAAGTGATGAAAAACATTCTGGTTGAACAAGCGTTTTACTCCTGGGAAGAGTACTTCCAACACAATTTTAAAGTGTATTGTTTTGTGACTTAATCAGATGATATGTATGTTTGTGATTTTTTTTTTATTTTCTTTTTTATATTATTACACTAATAAACTGTCTGTATTAGTATTTTATGTTATTAAGTGCAAGTACTTATAAGTCATATGAAATGGTTTAGATTAATTTTAATTTTAAATGTAAGTGTAGTTTTAATTCAATTTTTAATCTGGATTATCCTTATCTTATGTGACGTGTGTAAAACATTTTATGGTAAAGCATTAATAAAGAATTATTATTATTATGTCTGGGTGTGTGAAAATGTATAGGAAAACTTAAAACAATCAATGTCTGCCCTGTACAAAAACTCAAGATTTTTCAGGTTTCAACTGTACGAGTTTTGACAACGCCAACTATTCCCGTGCTGGGTTTCTAGAAGAATCCGGATCTGTTACAGACTGTAAAACAACTGGAGGCAGTCAATTCCTTGCCGTGTACAAAAATTTGGACTTTTTAGATTTCTTTAACTCACAGTTAATGACAATAGACAACGCCATTTGTATGCTAGCTGGGCTTCTCGAAACATCTGAGTCTGTTAAAGTGTGAAGGTTAACATGAGGCAGTAGATTCCTCGCGAGGTTTGTATAGAACTCATATTTTCACACCTATATATAAGATCACCTACATAATTTTGATAAGAACTTGATTTATTACACAAAATTTTGTGTTAAAAAACACTTGCGTTTGTTTCATTTTGTGAAACAAACCATGTGTTTTCTTAGCTCTAATCAAAATAGTTCAAAAATGTTTCACCGCTTGTTAAGTAAGCAATTAATTAAAATAATAACAAGATCAAATTAACTAAGTAGCTCAAGGTTAATCACCATGTATTTGGTTCTCTGACTAATGTGTTGGAAAAGACATCGCTATTCGTTGTTTGCATATCTTGAAAAGTCTGGGTCTGTAAAGAAGTGAACGAGAATTCGTCGCCCTGTACAAAAACTCAGATTTTGTATCCGTATAAGATCCAACTGACCATAAAGCTTAAAGTTGATGATCATAGACAATGCCGTTTATTTGCTGGTTGAACTTCTAGGAAAGTTTAGGTGCGTGGATGTGTGGAAAAGAAACCCATTCGATGTAGAAATAGATTTTTAAATTTATAAATTTTGCACCGGACTAAGGAGGTCAAAACTAATGACCATAGACAATATTATTTGTTAATAAATAGAAAAAACACGAAAAATATTTTCGTAAAATCTACAAAAAAAAATTTTTTTTTCGTGTTTTTTCTATTTATTAGTGAATTTTCTACAACGTAAAGGACTTATATATTTTATATTTTAATATTATTTGTTACGATATTACCATAAAGGTGCCATCTACTATCTTAACTTTGTACTAGATCCCAATGGGTGGATAACCACCGACATTAAAGGGACCAGTTTCGATCAATTTTGGATCTCATCGGCGTAGTTGGAGACAGGAAATCGAGATTTACTTTGAAGTGTTTAACTCTCCGGGTTAACCATCAATTACAACATTACCATTAAGATGCCATATATTGATAAGATCCAAAATAGATCTAAACCGGTCCGTGGCTGTTCTTGACAGGGAACAATAATTAATGTTAACATCATTTGTTGGCTGACTAAGCTTCTGGGAAAGTCTGGGTTAGTTAAAGTGTGTTCGAGAAATATCTATATTTTTGCAGAATTTACATTTCGCACAGGAATTATCTGACCAATGAAATTCAAGTTAATGATTTTCACAGAATTAAAATTTCGCAGAGAAATAAGATTTATCCACTCAATCAATCCTAAAAGAATGACTCTAGACAATACCATTTATCTAGTCTGAAAAAATTTTAGTTTGTAAAAAAGAGATCTATTCCTCGCCATGTACAATAATTCTGATTTTGTATCCATATAAGATCCAACTGACCATCGAGTTCAAAATTGATGATCAAATACAATACTGTTTATTCCCTGGTTAAACTTCTGGGAAAATCTGGGTACGTGAAAGTGTGTAAAAGAACCCTACGCAATGTATTCCTTGCTCTCAAAAACTAAGATTTTGTTTCTATATACAAAGTTAAAGTTGATAATCATATAACCCAGGGCAATTTAAGTAAAAAAGCTCAGATTTTCAACTTTTTAAATTTTGCACCAGTAACAGATCCAACGGATCAAAGAGGTAAGCTAATGACTATAGTCCTGGAAAGTCAGGGATTTTGAAGGGGTGTACGAGAATCCGAAACAATATATACTTCGCCATGTACAAAAACTCCGTACATGATCCAACTGACCATAGAGTTTAAAGTTAATAATCATAGATGTTTATTCGCTAGTTGAGCTTCGGGGAAAATCTAGGTTTGTGAAAGTGTGTAAGAGAATCCGAGGCAATCGATGTAGAAAAGCTGATTTTCAACTTTATAAATTTTACACCGGTAAAAGATCCGACGAACCAAGGAGGTCAAAGATAATGACCACAGAGAACATCATTTAATCATTGGATTAGTTTCTGCGAAAGTGTGGGTCAGTAAAAGCAGAGGTCGTCTGTCATAGGTTCTCATTTATTCAGAATTGTCCGTACGAAGGGCTTCTTCCTGGAAGGATCTCAGTTCGGCCCCCCTGTAGTACGTGAGAGCTTCACTTGCATATTCGGTATTTTAAGATCTAACTAATCATAGAGATCAAAGCTGGCGATCATAGACAATGCCGTTTATTCGATGGTTTAGCTTCTGTAAACTGAAAGTTTGGGTGTGTGAAAGTGTGTAAGAGAACCCGATTTAATCGATGTAGAAAAGCTCAGACTTTCAACTTTATAAATTTTACCCCGGTATATGATCTAACAGACCAAGGAGGTCAAAAGTAATGACCATAGACAGCATCGTTTGTTCGCTGGCCAATCTTCCGAGAATGTCTGGGGCAGTGAACGTGTTTTCGAAAAATATACTCATTTTTGAAGAATTTACATTTTGCACAGGAGTAAGAATTATCGAGTTAATAAACTTAAAGTTAGTGACCCTAGAAAATAGTTTTTATTTGCTAAACTGGAGAAGTCGCAGTTTGTAAAACTGGGGCAATCCCCTCGTCCTGTACAGAAACTAAAATTCTGCATCCTTATTATAAAATCCAACTGACCAGAGCTCAAAGTTCATGACAATGCCGTTTATTCGTTTGTTGAGCTTCTGGGAAGGTCTGGGTATGTGAAAGTGTGTAATAGAACTTGATGAAGTCGATGTAGAAAAGCTTAGATTTTTAACTTTATAAATTTAACAACGGTAAAAGATTCAGTTGACCAAGTAGGTCAAAGCTTATGACCATAGACAACGTCGTTTATTCGCAGAATTGAACTCAGTAAATTTTTCAAAGGTGTAAGATTTCCCGACCAATTAACTCAAGGTTAATGATTTGCTAATCTGGGAAAGTTTGGATTTATGAAAGAGTGTGAGATAACAACAACAACAATCTCACCCCCAAGGTTTAAAATTTCTTTCTTACAAAATATATAACTCAATTCCTTCCAGCTTTAAAAGCCTCACAGTTTCAAAATTGAAGACAGTCATGACTCATATATTATTAAACCATGAGTACAATGTTTAATTTCTACAGTATAAATCTTTGTTCTTGTTTTATTATATTTTCTTTTTCGCTGTACGTAGTATATAACTATCACTATATTTATAAGTACTCTTTTGTAATATGCATTTGTAGAAATTTGTAGAACTTCGCCTGTTTTTTAATCATTATTATATGTAAAATTTTTGGAAAATGAAGAAAATTCATTATTATTATTATTATTATTATAACCCTAGGTAACATATTCCTTGTTCTGAACAAAAAATCATAATTTTAGAGACTCAAAGAATTTTGCACTGGTATAAGATACAAATGACTAGAGAAATCAAAGTAATGATCATAGACAATGCCGCTGGTTTCCTGACTGGCCTTTTGGAAAACTCTGGGTCTGTGAACATAAATTGAAGAATTGTCTCTATGTCTCTTCCTTTCTTTGTGATTTTTACATCAGCATAAGATCCGACTGACCAAGGAGCAAAAGTTAATGACCATAGTAAAATCCCATAGCTGGAATTCTAGGAATGCCAGAGTCTATGAAAGTCTGTGAAAGAACCTGAAGCAGTTATTTGTTGAATTTTTCTCACTTATCACTTGGTGAAACATTATATTTGATATTTATTTATTTACCCAATGTGAATATAACTATTTCGAGACTTACAAATGTATACAAAATTTTCGACTTCACATGGAAAGGCTCAAGTTCAAGTCCACGTGATCTTCCACTCTCGCCCGATGCTGACCATGACTGCAATTGTTCAACACTTGGTTTGTTTTACTGATTTTTTTTTAATATTTACTCGCATATCAAGAGATAATGCTGTAAACAGCGAATCTAGTCGAGAAAATGTGAAAAAACACTGAAACAAACCAAGTGTTGATCAATTCTTTACCTATTACTGAGGCAGTTAATTCGCTGCCGTGCATAAAACCTCAGATTTTGGGAAATTTGCACTTGTATAAGATTCAAGTGACCAAGAAACTTTATTTCACCGGTATAAAATTCAACTGATCAGGGAGATCAAAATTAACGACCATAGACAACGCCGTTTGTTCGCTGGCTAGACTTCAGAAGGTTTGAAGAAATACTACAATTTTGACTGAAAATTTATCGCATTATTGAACTATTTGCATATTTTTGTGTATATGATGAAGTGTGTTAGAAACAAAAAAAGTAAATCACTGAAAGCATTGATAAAATTATTAGATTCGATAGTAGTTTTATTTTTGAAGCACATTTCTTAAGAATTTAAATAGTTTAAGGCTTTTTATAACTTTTCTTTGTTTGTTTTGAGTTATATAGAACTCGGTTGCTTGATTTGAAAATATTAACCCTTTTAAAGATTTTGATACATTCTGAAATTCAAGATATTGAACAAATCTAGTGTTTTGATTCGCTATAACTTCTATATAATTCCAAACTTTCTAAATGCGAAAGAACATAAATTAAGTTTATTATAAAAGATGCAATTATTTAAAATGATTAAAATAACTATTCGTAATTTTCTTTGGATTTCAAAATTCCTATAGACCAAAAAGGTGAATTCTCAGTTCTAACTGTATGACGATTTGAACCTTTACAGTAATTCTACTTATGTTTATAGTACCAAAATAATTCTTAGAAATTCTAAAATTGCCAAAATGTATAATGTTACAATGAATTATAATTTTTAGAAATATTATAGGTTTCTGGATTAATGGTTGAGGCGTTAACTTCGTGATACATCTTGGAAAATTAAACAAAAACTTTTACTTTGTTCATATCACACTTTATTTTTAAGTGACTCGAGTTTCGATCACTTAAAAATTAAGTGTGATATCAACAAAGTAAACGTTTTTGTTTAATTATAGGTTTCATTTTTTGGAAGATCTAAAAATTTTGATAGATTTACTGACAGTTATTTAGAATTTTTCGAAATATTATAGGTTAAATTTTTAAAAGATCTAAAAATTTAGATGCAGTATAGTTATTTAGAATTTTTGGAAATTTATAGGTTTAATTTTTTAGAAGTAGTAAGCAAAATAGATAAATTACCATTTGAATAATTTGTATTTTTATATTAAAATCATGCATTCCTCAATAGTTTCATCCGGCCTAATCTGAGAGAAAGGGCTATAAGGGCAAGTTTATCCTACTCTCGATAATGACCGCAATCTCTACAGGTCCACACACATCACATTTAAACTATAAGCTATACTCTTCACGAAACCCAAAAAACAAACATGGACATTTAAGTTGTATTAAGGTTAGTGTATTAATTTGTTTCGTAGATCTGTTTGCTGTCTGTACGAGGACATAAGTAACATTTGCACGCTGTTTCTATCGGCATTTTTCTCTATGATAGAGATGATCAATTATATTTTGAACGACTTTATCTTAAAAATTTTAGTCCTTAATAATAATAATATAATGTTAGTAACTATTAAAAAAACTTGAAATGTAATTTAAATAACCTAATTGATCTACCTATCTATGCAATGATTATGCATCACCTCAAACGACCTTTGGTGACCTTTGAATGATCGTAAATAACTTTAAATTATCTTCAATAATCTTGAATATTAATCGAATGATCTAAAATGATTGGATTATTAGAAAATATTTGGATGGCCTCGAATAATAATTGGATGACCTTAAATCGCAAATAACTTTGGATTACCTTAAATAACCTTGAATGTTCATGACATGTTCTATAGTGACATAACACGAATGCTTTAAGAGTTTTGCTTTATTATATAGAGACACAGCTACCCTTATTTCACCACAGCGTGGCTTTATCAGGCAGACGAGCATTACCCATTCCTAAATGCCAAAAAACTAAACACCTATAAATTTGCAAGCTTTCACTATGAAGATGTTTTTTTTTTAATTTTCTACAGCAAGTGCGACGCCATTGTTACAATTTACTATAGATTGTCCTAGTTCATAGCGAAGAATTAAACTACATAAGAATGTAATTGGAAATTTTTTTAAAGTGGATACTGAGTTTTCGATCATTTTGTGTTAATTATGTTCACAAAGACAAAAGAAAAATTCTTAATGAATCAGGTGTACGTTTTTATTCTAACGTTGCAATGAAATGGATTTCATAAAGATGCCGATGCTCTTTGAAAGAGGTTTCAGTCCGATCCTCTTGTTAACGTAATCCTACCGACTGTGGCCGTTTTATGTTGTCTACCTGAGATTATAGCAACGTTGAAATAGCTCATAAAAGTGACAAAAAATACAGAAAAAAGGAAAAATTCTTACTGAATTTCTTATAACAATGCAAAGAAATTTATTTTGTCAAGATGCCGATGCTCCTTGAAAAAGGTTTCAGCCCAATCCTCTTGTTAACGAAATCCTACCGACTGTGCCAATTGTATGTTCTCTACTGGGGAACAACGTCGAAATAGCTCATAAAGTGGTTTTATTTAGAATTGATTAGTATTTTAAAATCAAAACATCGTTATAGGTTACGGTTAACAAGTTACGGTTATCAGAATTGCAGAAGAAGTATAAGCAATTGCCTAGAATTGCCTACAAAAATTTTACCAGTAGATCCGAAAATGAGATTGCCAACGAACCTGCACGCTTCTGGTAATTCATTAATAAAAAACGAATGTCTACGAAAATTGCTGGTGATGTGATAATAAGTCACTAATAGATACAAAAGAAATAGTTTCATCTTTTGCAATTCACTTTGCTAGCAGTTATGGACCATTACAAGGTTACAAAGTGGAATCGAGTAGAAATTCGTATGTCTCTGAAGAGATTATTAAAAAAACACAGTACTATGACTATAATCAACTTAACACATAAGATATCATATGAACTGGATCAACAAAATGAAGTTGATGTCATTTACACCGATATTTCGAAGGGTTTTGACTACATGCCACATCATATTATTATAGAATATTTATATAAGCACAATATCAGTGATAATATTATAACTGTAATTTGTATAATTGTCAAGAAATTATTGAGGTAGATGGCTAGTAATCCCCTTCTTATACGGCATCAAGTAATGTGCCCCAAGGGTCAAATCTGGGGCCATTATTATTCATAATTTTTATAAACACTGTTGCTAAAAGCTTAATTGTGAATTTCTAATGTTTGCGGATGATATTAAGATACTTCGGACTATTCACACATTAGCTACTGTATAGAGCTACAGTACAATTTGAATAACTTATTTAAGTGGTGCCGTGAACATTGTCTTAATGTAAAAAATGTAACATTATATCATTCTATCGTAAATCATATCCTATAATATTTGATTATGCAATATCACTCATTCTTAGTAAAATGAATTATTGTGCGCCGGTTTGGAGCCCTAATTATTTAAGTTATATTCATTTATTGGAGAAGGTCCAGAAGAAGTTCGTGAAGTATTTGTATTACTTTAAATTCGGGGTATATCCTCTAAATACCGTTAATTGCGATATGCTGCTCAGTGAATTCTCGATGCCAACAATGTTACAACGTCACAGGTACATCCAAATCCTTACTTTATATAAACATATTCACAACCATATTGATAATCTATTTTTTCAGAACTTTCTTCACTTCTATGCTCCTAAATTTTTACACGTAATTCATTGACATTTTATTACCACATTTCTTAAACTCCCCTCTGTATCAAATGCTAAATAGTTACCATGAAATTCAATGTTTTGTTCTGACATATTTAGTTCTAGTCTTTCAATATTTTCTTCCGATATTAGAGGGTGGGATATAGGCCACCCACCCACCCTACAGATACATGATAACTTTAAATACTAATCGTTGATGATTTTGCTGCAGAACAGCTTTTTTTCCCCCAGTAACTACCATTGACATTGTCGCGGTATCAATTACCCTCCAGGCTAAAACGTATATTATTAAATGTCTTTACATTCCTCCAAATACCCGTAATGACGATTATGTGACATTATTTGAGCACCTTTCGGAGCATTTTGGAACTTATGATTTAATTGTCTGCGGTGAAACTATTATGCATATGTGAATCAAAGATTCTCGTGTCGCAAAGTGTCAACGCTCACGAATTTTCATTCATTAGTTAACCTAAGACAATGCACTCCGTATGCAATGATAGAAGTAGAGTACTAGATCTGATAAATATTCTCAAGTCTTTTCATTGTACCGTTGAGAAAGTGAGTGAAATCTTGACTGCCGAAGATTTACATCATCCTGCACTGTCTTTCGAACTTGCTTTTCTAAATTATATTAACTTTTCGTTGCATTCTCATACCAGTAAGCCTAAAGAATATAATTTTAAAGCAGCCCGCCTGGACTTATATCAGGATCTTCCAATTCTCGATTGGTCATTTTTAAATGATGCATATTCTCAGTTCTATAACATTCTATATTCCTTATTTGATAAACATATACCCAAAATTCTACCCAGAGGAAAACACGTTACATATCCACCTTGGTATACTTCGGAAATCATTAGAATGGTCAAGCAGAAAGAGAGACTTCGCCATCAATTCAAAGAAAACTCTAGCAGTGACAGAAGATCTGGTTTTGAACAAATTTGGGATTCTCTCAAGAGACAAATTCGACGTGCCTACAAGGAATATATCCAGAAAACGCAAGATGATATAGCTGAATACCCTAAGAAATTCTGGTCGTTCGTTAATAAACGTAAAAAGCAAACAAGACTTCCTGGATCCATGAAATGAAATGGTGTTAGTTTAACTACCTCGGAATATATTGCTCAAGGTTACGCCGATCAATTGAATAGAGTGTTTAGTGCAAATAACACCACAACCTATGACATCTGTACAAATAGTGTTAACAATTCCACTTTGTTGGGCAATCGTATGATTAGGGATGATTTAGAGATGTATTACTTAAAAGCTGTGTCACCTAAATTGACTATGGAACCCGATAAAGTTCCGGCTTGTATTGTGAAAGATTTTGGCGATGCGTTTTCCAAACCACTATCATACATTTTCAATTTAATTTTAACTCATGGTATATTTCCGGAAATATGGAAACTATCTAAAGTAACACCTGTCTTTAAGAATGGCGATAGAAATTGTATGGAAAACTATAGACCTATTTTGCTTGTTTCTAATTTTTCAAAAATTTTTGAGGCCATACTATACGATTTAATTTATAATGCGGTATCTCATTTTCTTAGCCCAAAACAACATGGACTTATCAAGAAGCGATCTATTGTCTCAAATTTGCTAAATTTTACACAATATATTTTTGAACTGGACCAATGCAGGTTGGCGTTGTCTACACTGATATAAGCAAGGCTTTTGATCGGATGCCGCATGATAAGCTGCTACAGGCCTTATCTAAATATAATATTAATGGAACCATCAAAAATATCATCTGCTCATACCTTTCGGATTGACGTCAATTTGTATACTATTCGGGTTTCCGTTCTAACTTATATGTAGCCAAAAGTGGTGTTCCCCAGGTGTTCAAATTGGGACCGCTTTTGTTCGTTATATACTTAAATGATATTTGTAGAGTATTTAACTGTAATTATCTCTTGCATGCAAATGACATCAAGCTGTATGGTGAAATATCATATCATCGCCTGTTTCAACCCTTGCATTGTAACAATATCCTTCGGGATACTCCTTTAAAGCGCGAAAATATGGTTAAAGACCTTGGTATATATTTTGACAGCAAACTATCATTCAGTAAACATATTGATTATATCGTGTCTGAATGCAATAAATTACTCGGCTTCATCACCAGAAATTGTAAAGACCTGACTAGTAGTACGCAAGCAGTTAGACTCTACAAAGCATTTATCTTAAGTAAATTAAATTACTGTGAGGCTGTGTGTCTTGGAAAGAGTGCAGAAGCATTGCCTAAGATATTTGTACTATTGTAAGTATAATTGCTATCCAGGATACAACATTAGAACCAGTGAACTTCTTTTGGAATTCAATATGCCGTCAATATTTGATAGGCACAGATTTGTGGTAGTTTGTGACTTATACACGGAATCACTGATAACCCTGATCTTTTGTTACAATTTTATTTCACGATTCCTAGGTTTAACAGTCGTAGCAATCAATCGTTTTTTTTTTTTTTTGATATTTCACGCACAACTCCTCATAAGCATTCACCATTACATAAAATGGTGAGATATTACCACGAAGTACAATATTATGTAGATATATTTTGCTAGGATTATTAATAGCTTTAGGTCGAATCTTAGACAAGCTTTGATATAATTTATAGTATTAATGCTTAATGCCTGATGTTTACTGACTTTTACTGTGTTATTACTTTGTTTTTTGTTGTAATTGTATATTATTTTTATCATTGTATGAACTATACTTATTTTTGTAAATTTATATCTCTGTTATATGTATATTTGTCTGTAATTAAACTCAATTAAAGGCTTATTATTATTATTAAAAACAATAAATCCTTGTATGTAATAAAAAATTTTGTGTATATTTATATTTTACAACTTTTAATTAAAACCCTCGCTTATGTTTTACTGATTGGAGGGTGGGATAGAGGCCTCCCACCCACCCTACATATTCATGATAACTTTAAATACTAATCGTTGATGTTTTGCTGCAAAAAACAATAAAACTTTGTATGTAATAAAAAAAGCATAATCCAAATTTGAGTTTAAATATAAATGACCTTTTAAAGCTAATCTTATTTAGATTTAAAGTCTTTCCGCCCATCATGTATAAAAATTTTATGAATTCACTCACTCAAAAATTTTCCTTTCTTAATTTCTTTTTTATTCAAACACTTTTATAATTAATTTTATTCCAAACCGCGAAACTGTCAGTAATTGAAATTTATATGTATATGTAGGGTGGGTGGGTGGCCTCTATTCCACACTCCAATCAGTAAAACATCATCAAAAATTATTTAAAATATTTGTATGAATACATCAATTAAAAATGCAATTATTTTCTGTTTGTTTACATTTCACAACTTTTAACTAAAACCCTTGCTTATGTTTTAGTGGTTGAAGGGTGGGATAGAGGCCACCCACCCACCCTACATATACGTGAAAACTTTAAATACTAATCGTTGATTATTTTGCTGCTAAAAACAAACTCTTTATGCAATGAAAAATGAAGCAAAATCAAAATTCAAGTTTAAATATAAATGACTTTCTAAAGCAAATCTTATCTAATTTAGATTTAAAGTCTGCCCACCCAGCATGTATAATTTTTTTATTAATTTAATCACTCAAAAATTTTACCTTCTGAATTTGTTTTTTATTAAAAAAGTTTTGTAATTAATTTTACTCCAAACCGCGAGACGAGCAGTCATTGAAATATATATGTATATGTAGGATGGAAGGGTGGCCACTATCGCACCCTCCAGTTTTCTTAGGGTTTCCAAAGAAGAAATTTAAGATAAAAAATAAGCAAGAAATATATTTTTTTTTAATTTATTGTACATTCAAATAAAATTCCAGATGATTTGTATGAATTTAAGGGTGGAAAAGAGAGCACCCACCCATTCTACATATAAACAGTTACTACAATCATTGTCTTACGGTTTATGTTCTAAAAACACAAGCAGTTTTTCTGTTTATGTTTTTAAGAAATTAAAAACAGTGTTGTGGTTTAAATATAAATACATATGTAGGGTGGATGGGTGGCCACTATCCCACCCTTCAATTCTTATAATACAAAAAATAGATTTTTAGATAGAAATTACATAAAAATGATTTTTACAATTTCTTTCTAAACAATTTTTTTATAAAAAACACTCGTTTGTATTAATAGAATTGAAGGGTGAGATAGTGGACACCCACCCACCCTGCATATAAAAATTTACTTCAGTCAATGTCACATGTTTGTTGTCCTGAAAACAATTTTACTATTTCTCTTTGAGTTGTCATGAAATTACAATCAAAGTTGTAATTTGAATTTTAGAAGATATGTAGGGTGGGTGGGTGGCCACTATCCCACCTTCCAATTCTATTAGCACAAACGAGGGTTTTACATAAATATTTATTATAATTTATCGAATTTACAAATTTAAAATTGCATGAATTGCTTATTAATAGTAAAATTTATATTTATAACTTTGATGCCTATTTTATTGATTGGAGGTTGGGATATAGGACACCCACCCACCCTGCATACGCATAAATATTTTAATTAATGATTGCTTGAAGTTTTAAAAAAATTAAAAGTAATATTTTTGATATGAGTAAAAAATATGAAAACGGAATTTTCCTTTAATTTTTTTATGTATATGTAGGATGGGTGGCCACTATGTACCTTACAATCAGTAAAATATAAACAAGATTTTGTCATAAATATATTTTTCTAAAATCATCAAAAATCTTATTTAAAAACTGCATTAATTAATTGTTATTAACAAACTATTTATTAACAACTCTGATGTGTGTTTAACTGGTTGGAGGATAGTGGCCACCCACCCACCCTACATATACTATGAAATTTTACGCACTGATTGGCTTGAGTTTTTAGGATAACCAACAGTGAAATTGTTGACATAAATAGAAAACATAAAAAGCAGAGTTTTACTTTAAATTATTAATTTATATGTAGGGTGGGTGTCCATTGTCCCACCCTTCATACAATAAAAAATAATCAAGCTTTTATTAAAAATCTTTATTAAAATAAATTAAAAATCATATTTGAAAACTGCATAAATTGATTATTATCAAAATTTTTATTAGTGACCCTGAAGTGTGTACATTTGATTGAAGGGTAGAATAGTGGACACCCACCCACCCTACATATGCTTTCAAATTTTAGATACTAAATGGCTTATAGTTTTCAGAAAAACCAAAAGTGAAATTGTTGATCTAAATAAAAATCACAAAAATCTAATTAGTACTTTAAATTATTCTCGTATATGTAAAGTGGGTGGGTGTCTATTATCCCACCCTCCAGTTCTTATAATACAAACAATAGTTTTTTAGATCGAAATTACATAAAAAAGTAATTGGTATTTTATGCCTTACAATTTTGGTTTGTAAACAATTTTCATATAAGAAACCCTCGTTTGTATTAATAGAATTGGAGGGTAGGATAGTGGCCACCCACCCACCCTACATATAAAAAATTACTTCAGTCACTGTCATATGTTTGTTATCCTGAAAACAAAATCACTAAATTTGTTAGTGTTATCATGGAATTACAATCAAAGTTGTAGTTTGAGTTTAAATGTATATGTAGGGTGGGTGGGTGGCCACTATCCCACCCTCTAGATTTCTTAATAAAAACTAGGGTTTCTAAAGAAGAAATTTAAGAAAAAAAAAATAAGCAAGAAACAATTTTTTAAAATTTATTGTACAATCAAATAAAATTCCAGATGATTTGTATGAATTCAAGAGTGGAATAGAGGACACCCACCCATTCTATATATAAACCGTTAACGTATTCATTGTCTTACGTTTTATGTTCTAAAAACACAAGCAGTTTTTCTGTTTATGTTCTCAAGAAATTAACATCAGTGTTGTGGTTTAAATATAAATACATATGTAGGGTGGATGGGTGGCCACTATCCCACCCTTCAATTTTTATAATACAAAAAATAGATTTTTAGATAGAAATTACATAAAAATGATTCTTACAATTTTTTTCTAAACAATTTTTATATAAAAAACACTTGTTTGTATTAATAGAATTGAAGGGTGAGATAGTGGACACCCACCCACCCTGCATATAAAAATTTACTTAAGTCACTGTCACATGTCTGTTGTCCTGAAAACAAATTTACTATTTCTGTTTGAGTTGTCATGAAATTACAATCAAAGTTGTAATTTGAATTTTAGAAGATATGTAGGGTGGGTGGGTGGCCACTATCCTACCCTCCAATTCTATTAGCACAAACGAGGGTTTTACATAAATATTTATTATAATTTATGGAATTTACTAGTTTAAAATTGCATGAATTGCTTATTAAAAGTAAAATTTATATTAATAACTTTGATGCCTACTTTACTGATTGGAGGGTGGGATAGAGGCCACCCACCCACCCTGCATACGCATAAATATTTTAATTAATGATTGCTTGAAGTTTAAAAAAAAATTTAAAGTAATATTTTTGATATGAGTAAAAAATATGAAAACGGAATTTTCCTTTAATTTTTTTATGTATATGTAGGGTGGGTGGGCGGCCACAATGTACCTAGGAATCAGTAAAATATAAACAAGATTTTCTCATAAATATATTTGTCTTATATCATCAAAAATCTTATTTAAAAACTGCATTAATTGATTGTTATTAACAAACTATTTATTAATAACTCTGACGTGTGTTTAACTGATTGGAGGATAGTGGCCAGCCACCCACCCTACATATACTATGAAATTTTACGTACTGATTGGGTTAGAGTTTTTAGGATAACCAACAGTGAAATTGTTGATATAAATAGAAAAACATAAAAAGCAGAGTTTTACTTTAAATTATCAATTTATATGTAGGGTAGGTGGGTGTCCACTGTCCCACCATTCAAACAGTAAAAAATAAACAAGGATTTATCATAAATCTTTATTAAAATCAATTAAAAATCATATTTGAAAACTGCATAAATTGACTATTACGATCAAAATTTTTATTAGTGACCCTGAAGTGTGTGCATTTGATTGAAGGATAGAATAGTGGACACCCACCCACCCTACATATGCTTTCAAATTTTAAATACTAAATGGCTTATAGTTTTCAGAAAAACCAATAGTGAAATTGTTGATCTAAATAAAAATCACAAAAATCAAATTAGTACTTTGAATTGTTCTCGTATATGTAGGGTGGGTGGGTCTCAATTATCCCACCCTTCAGTTCTTATAATACAAACAATAGTTTTTTTAGGTAGGAATTACATTGCAAAGTAATTGGTATTTTATGCCTTACAATTTTGGTTCCTAAACAATTTTCATATAAAAAACCCTCGTTTGTATTAATAGAATTGGAGGGTAGGATAGTGGCCACCCACCCACCCTACATATAAAAAGTTACTTCAGTCACTGTCATATGTTTGTTATCCTGAAAAAAAATCACTATTTTTGTTAGTGTTATTATGGAATTACAATAAAAGTTGTAGATTGAGTTTAAATATATATGTAGGGTGGGTGGGTGGCCACTATTCCACCCTCCAGTTTTCTTAATAAAAACTAGGGGTTCTAAAGAAGAAATTTAAAATAAAAAATAAGCAAGAAATAAAATCTTTTTAAGATTTATTGTACATTCAAATAAAATTCCAAATGATTTGTATGAATTCAATGGTGGAATAGAGGACACCCACCCATTCTACATATAAACCGTTACAGCAATAATTGTCTTACGTTTTATGTTCTAAAAACACAAGCAGTTTTCTGTTTATGTTCTCAAGAAATTAAAATCAGTATTGCGGTTTAAATATAAATGCTACTATCCAACCCTCCAATTCTATTAGAAGAAACGAGGGTTTTACATAAATATTTATTATAATTTATCGAATTTACTAGTTTAAAATTGCATGAATTGCTTATTAATAGTAAAATTTATATTAATAACTTTGATGCCTATTTTACTGATTGGAGGGTGGGATAGAGGCCACCCACCCACCCTGCATACGCATAAATATTTTAATTAATGATTGCTTTAAGTTTTAAAAAAAATAAAAGTAATATTTTTGATATTAGTAAAAAATATGAAAACGGAATTTTACTGTAATTTTTTTATGTATATGTAGGGTGGGTGGGTGGCCACTATGTATCTTACAATCAGTAAAATATAAACAAGATTTTGTCATAAATATATTTTTCTAAAATCATCAAAAATATTATTTAAAAACTGCATTAATTGATTGTGATTAACAATTTATTAATAACTCTGACGTGTTTTTAACCGATTGGAGGATAGTGGCCACCCACCCACCCTACATATACTATGAAATTTTACGTACTGATTGGCTTAGAGTTTTTAGGATAACCAACAGTGAAATTGTTGATATAAATAGAAAAACATAAAAAGCAGAGTTTTACTTTAAATTACCAATTTATATGTAGGGTATGTGGGTGTCCACTGTCCCACCCTTAAAAAATAAACAAGGATTTATCATAAATCTTTATTAAAATCAATCAAAAATCATATTTGAAAATTGCATAAATTGACTATTATGTTCAAAATTTTTATTAGTGACCCTGAAGTGCGTACATTTGATTGAAGGGGAGGATAGTGGCTACCCGTCCACCCTACATATGCTTTCAAATTTTAGATACTAAATGGCTTATAGTTTTCAGAAAAACCAATAGTGAAATTGTTGATCTAAATAAAAATCATAAAAATCAAATTAGTACTTTGAATTGTTCTCGTATATGTAGGTTCTTATAGTACAAACAATAGTTTTTTTAGATAGAAATTACATAAAAAAGTAAAAGTAATTGGTATTTTATGCCTTACTGCCTTACAATTTTGGTTTCTAAACAATTTTCATATAAGAAACCCTCTTTTGTATTAATAGAATTGGAGGGTAGGATGGTGGCCACTCCACCCACCCTTCATATAAAAAATTACTTCAGTCATTGTCATATGTTTGTTATCCTGAAAACAAAATCACTATTTTTGTTTAGTGTTATCATGGAATTACAATCAACGTTGTAGTTTGAATTTAAATGTATATGTAGGGTGGGTGGGTGGCCACTATCCCACCCTCCAGTTTTCTTAATAAAAACTAGGGTTTCTAAAGAAGAAATTTAAGATAAAAAAGTAAGCAAGAAATAAAATTTACATTTTTTAAAGATTTATTGTACATTCAAATAAAATTCCAGATGATTTGTATGAATTCAAGGGTGGAATAGAGGACACCCACCCATTCTACATATAAACCGTTACTGCAATCATTATCTTACGTTTTATGTTCTAAAAACACAAGCAGTTTTCTGTTTATGTTCTCAAGAAATTAAAATCAGTGTTGTGATTTCAATATAAATACATATGTAAAGTGGATGGGTGGCCACTATCCCACCCTTCAATTTTTATAATACAAAAAATAGATATTTAGATAGAAATTACATAAAAATGATTCTTACAATATTTTTCTAAACAATTTTTATATAAAAAACACTTGTTTGTATTAACAGAATTGGAGGGTGAGATAGTGGCCACCCACCCACCCAACATATAAAAATTTACTTCAGTCACTGTAACATGTTTGTTGTCCTGAAATCAAATTTACTATTTTACTTTAAATACTAATCGTTGATGATTTTGCTGCAAAAAAAACAATAAAATCTTGTATGTAATAAAAAATAAAGCATAATCGAAATTTAAATATAAATATAATTGTCTTTCTATAGCTAATCTTAATTAATCTTGATTTAAAGCCTTTCCAAGTATCATGTATATAATTTTTATTAATTTACACACTCAAAAATTTTACTTTGTTAATTTTCTATTATTCAAATTTTGTAATTAAAGTTAATGCAAACCGTGAGACGATTAGTAATTAATGTTAATATGTATATGTAGGGTGGGTGGGTGGCCTCTGTTCCACCCTTCAGTCAGTCAAACATCATCAAACATTATTTGAAATATTTGTATGAATACATCAATTAAAAAATGCAATTATTTTGTGTTTGTCTACATTTTACAATTTCTAACTAAAACCCTGGATTATGTTTCACTGATTGGAGGGTGGGATAGAGGCCACCCACCTACACTACATATACATGATACAGTAAAGCCTTTAATTAAAAGTTGTAAAATATAAATAAACACAAAATAATTGCAATTTTTGGAAGTGGAAGTTTACTCAACTCTCGATATTTTTCTAAATTTGAAAAATATTACATAACTTTTCAAACAAAACTTAGAGGGAATGAGAAACTGAAGAAGTTTTATTAAAACATGTTTTTCTTAACTTGCGAGAAAAAAAAATATTTTTTTTGCCTACTGCTAATAAACTATAGGAGTTACATGAAATGTATATAACAAGTAATTGCAAAGAATTCAACATTGAGCAAATTATTAAGAATAACCTTTTGCGTAAACCTCATAATTTTCGAAAAAAAATATAGGGAAACTATTATAATAACCACATAACCATTTGTAATCATATTTTTTTGGATCTTTGAAGCCTAATTCCAGCTTAACCGTAAACTTTTTGTGTAATAGATATGTTGTGCTAAATCAACATATTTTGATCCCAGGAATGTATGGTTTAGCAATTTCCTTACATCAACAGGACACCCTGTATATTATATTTATAATTTTTTTAATACAAACATATTTTCTTTTAAGAAAAAAATAAATAAAATGAAAGTTGATACTTACTGTAATTAATTTTATTTTTGTTTGATACATTGCAGACATCTATATATTAATATATATTTATCGCTATTTGGTGCATACAGAAATAAATTATTTGGGAAAGATTTGGGTATTATAAAAGGAATAAAATGGTGTGTTTTATTATTGTTTATATATTTATTACCACTATTTTTTCTACTTGGTTTAGAATAATAAATAATAATAGTTTGTGGGGGTGACATATATTTATTTAAAAAATAATATCACTTTATTTTTATAGGTACACAACACATTTTCAATTATAAATGGGTGGATCTTCATATTTACTATATGAATCAAAATTTGTTTATTGATAAGATCATGAGTAATCTTGACATTTAGAATCACATAAATAACTATAACCAATAAAATACATTCAATTATTAATTTTTTTATTTCGTTTGCGTATTATTTTACACTATTTTATTTATAAATATACGCATTAAAATAATATTTGGTTATGCCAGGTCAGTATTATTTATACAACCATTTAAGTATATTATATATAACTTATATTATTAAATTTAAAAAAAATAAATCTAATTGATAATAACTATCTAGTCGATTGTATTTGTTTAATAATAAGTTTGTCACTAACGAAATGATTGTGCAAAACCTCGTTTAAATTTCGAACTTTGGATCTGTTTTTTTTTAAATTGTTCATTACATAACGGAGAAAAAAGGATTGTTGAAATGGGGGATTTACAGCGGGTGATATTTTATGTGTGAAAAAATCGGAATTTTCAATTGTTTTGAATCAAAATGTCGCGGCGCGTTATTGTTTGGGCGTTTAGGTTATGTGCACGAGCCCGGGAAAACACGCTTGTTGCGTTTTGACAATGTGTGACTGTCAGCGGGTTGTTTTTTTTTGTTGTAAAACGTGCGTATTTACCTGTAAGCAACGGCTGTACGATCCCATTGTGGCCTAATTTTTTACCATACGAAGTAATGGATTGATGGGCACTGATGGTGTCGTCTGTCATGATGAACGGGCGGCGTCGAAACGTTTTGTTGAATTGTGTCTAGCGACGATGACCGACTAACATTTCCGCGTGCAGGCTCGAACCCACATGCAAAACTGACGGACGACGAAACTTCATTTTATCATAGTGAATATCGACCACATTTGAGGTCACACTGAAGGTTATTCCTATAGACGTTTAACGATGTAGAGTGCGGCGTGCGGCGTTCTGTTCGGTGCGCGCCCTCTCCGTACCACTTCGCGCCTTCGTCGCAAACCAAAAACGACACTTTTCCTAATTGCCGAGGGAAACTGCAATACATTATTAACACAAAATTTTTCGTTTAATCGATACCTACACATACTGCATTGTTTTCACCTACATTCATTTTATTATAGTCCTGTACATCAATTGCCAAAAATTGATTACTTTTTAATTGAACTCCATTCAAATGATTAGATAATAGTTGCAATTATTGATTAAAACACGTTATAATCTGTATTTAATTGGTATGTAATTGATACGCAATTTGAGGGAATAAATTAAATTGAAAATTATAGATACACGAAACCCTTTAAATCCTACATATTTACATTTTTAACCCCTATATTATTTGCAATTAACGCTTAAACTATTATATGCAATTGTTTATAACAAAAGTTTAGCAATAATGAATAATATTTTAAATTTACATTTTAAATTTAGAAAGTGTTATATAAAACATGCTAATTCGTCTTGCCTTTGAGCTCCTATCAAAATTCGTGTCATTTTCAATAAATTTTCCATAATTTCCGTTATAGTGTCTAAACTAGATTTTAGAAATGCCGTTCACAGTTCTTTTTGCTCTTCTTTAGAATTGGTACTTTCAATATTTTCGTGTGCTTCTTGCTGCGCCAATTCCTTGAGTTCATCATTAGAAAAACTTTCTGCTCTTTCTACTAATATCTCTTTAAGATCTTGCACATCAACCTCACCTACACCCGTTCGTTTTGCTAGTTCCACTATTTCGTTGATATCAATAGTCTCTAGTATAGCGTCGTCTTCTTTGTTTAGATCTGGCCATATTTTCTTCCATACTCCTTTCAAATATTTTTCTGTCACCTCATTGCAAGAAAGATTTATGTTTCCTACAGCATTTAGGATGTTGTAGTTCTTCCAAAAAACTCTTATTGATTGTATTTCTTGTCCATCTGTTTTCTCAAATATATGTGTTGCCTCGACAAACCTCTACTCATTTACCGATGCAGGTTTAATTATCAATTACTCAGGAAATTGTAAAAATAGAGATTATTTCTTTATTCTAATGCAAAGAATGTAAACTAACGTTTTACATGCCGAAAATCTCTATATGTCTTAATTATTTATTTTTTTGGTTTCCCTGGTTTTTTCCTCGAGGGTACGCCACACTACCCCTCCCCCCCTTAGAAAAAGGAAGTAAAAGAGAAAACTAGGAAAGGGGAAAAGAGAAGGAAACCCCTCTAGTAGGAGTTGTTTTTTTGGTTACAGATCCATGACGTTTAAGAATAGACCGAAGAGGTATAGTAGGGAACGGAGAAAAGTGTAAAGAATTTGAAGATGAAGCAACAGAAAATGTTGGTTGGAAGCTAGGCTTTAATCGGTCAACGGTAACATTTGTGATTTTTCCGTTAACAGAAATCGTAAAAAATTTTGATTGTCGCTTCAAAATTTGAAACGGTCCGTCATACGCGGGTTGAAGAGGATGCTTAATACAATCCTTCCTAATGAAAACGTGTGTGCAATTACTTAAATCGGGGTGCACAAAACTTTTGCGAGAGGCTGGGCGGCTTAATGCAGGTCGTAGTATCTGCCTGAAGGAAGGTAACCGGAAATTGAACTTGGAAAAAGGAAATCGCCTGGTAAACGTAATGTTTTACCATAAACGTATTCGGCTGTTGTGGCCGAAAGTGAAGTTTTAAAAATAGTGCGTAAACCTAATGACACCCAGTTCTTTGGATCGTTACTCATTCGGATCGAGTCTTTAATTTGTTTATTGAGCCGCTCTACCAAACCGTTACATTGCGGATGATAGGCGGTTGTGGATTTGTGTGTAATGCCAAAATTTTTGCAAAAATGTTTCCAAACGTGAGATTGAAATTGATGTCCACGGTCAGTGAGAACCGTAGATGGTATACTAAAGCGTGAGATCCAACAATTTAAAAAAGCTTGAGAAACAGAGTCTGCAGTAATTTCGACAAGTGGTTGGACTTCAGGCCAACGCGTGAATCGATCGATGCAGACTAAAAGATATCTGTATGTGTGACAAACTGGCAAAGATAATGTCGATGTGGATGTCAGTGAATCGGTCGTCCGGATCAGGAAACTTAGCAATCGGGGATACTGTGTGACGGAAAATTTTGACTTTCTGGCACTGCAAACAGGATTTGACAAAATATGTGATGTGGTGGTTCATCCGCGGCCATACATAGCGTGAATTTACAAGACGTTTCATTGCTCGAACGCCAGGATGAGTTAACCCGTGGAGTGACTGCAAAATGTTAAGTCGTAATTCTCCGGAAACATAAGGTCGTTTCGAAACAATGTCAACATAAATGGGTGTGCTAGTGCCAGGCGGAGTGAACTGCTCCAGTTTCAGTGAAGTTGTGCCGTTTGTTAACAAAAATTTAAGCTCATCGTATTCTGACTGAAATTTGGCTAGGTCCGGTAATTCTAAAATATTAATTTCGACACGTGATAACGTATCCGCGACGTCGTTTTCTTTACCGAGAACAAACCTAACGTCAGTAGTGAATTGCGCGATAAAAGTTAAATGTCTGTGCTCACGTCCTGAATAACGATCTGAAGTTGAATTTATGGCAGTAATCAATGGTTTATGGTCTGTAAAAATGATAAAATTACGACCTTCGAGATAATATTTGAATTTTTTAATTGCCAAATAAACGGCCAGTAATTCACGACCGAATGTACTGTATTTGCGTTCAGTTATTGAAAATGATTTAGAAAAGAAAGCTAGCGGTCGAAGAACGCCAGATTTTTCCTTCTGCTGCAAGACCGCGCCAGCAGCGGAATCAGATTCGTCTACCATAATGTTTAATTCTGCATTTGGGTCTGGTAGGCTAAGCATAGCACAGTCGGCTAGTGCAGCCTTGACTGCCGTAAATGCTTGTAGTGCAGGTTGTGACCATACCAGGGGTTTGTTGCGTGGAATTTGAGATGCAAGTTGGTTGAGCGGTGCAAGTATTCTTGAGCATGATTTTATAAATCTGTGGTAGAAGTTTACCATGCCAAGGAAACGTTGAAGTGATTTCTGGTGAGATGGTTGTGGAAAAGACATGATTGCATCAACCTTAATTTGTAATGGTTTGATGCCTGAACTGTTAATGCTATGACCTAAGAAATCTAATTTTGTTTCGCCGAAAATACATTTGTCGTTATTAATTTTGATTCCAAAAGTTGTTAATCGTTGAAAAATTTGTCGGAGGTGTTGTACGTGCTCATGTTCGTCTTTACTGAAGACTAAAATGTCATCTAAATATACGAAACAAAATGGTAGCTCGCGAAGAACCGAGTCCATAAACCGTTGAAAAGTTTGTGCGGCGTTTCTCAAACCAAAACTCATCCGCGTATACTCAAACAAGCTAAATGGTGTTGTGATTGCAGTCTTCGGTATATCATTAGGGTGAATTGGAATTTGATGATAAGCTTTAATCAAATCGATTTTAGAAAAGACTTTGCAACCAAAACAGCTATACGTAAAAGCATGCAATATGGGCAGAGGGTATCGGTCAGGAATTGTAACCTTGTTAAGTGCACGGTAGTCTCCGCACGGTCGCCAAGAACCATCGGATTTCGATACCAAGTGCAGCGGTGATGCCCATGGGCTTGATGAGGGTCGAACAAAACCAAGTTTTAATAAGCTATCGAATTCTTGTTTGGCAATTTTGAATTTGTGTGGCGGTAAACGCCTTGGTTTGCTGAAAACAGGTGGGCCGGAAGTTTCGATGCTATGTTGCACTTGATGTTTAATTGGGTTAGTGAGGTCAAAAGAAGTGGTGAGATCAGGAAATTGATTGAGTAATTTGGAATATGTTGGATGATGATTGGATAATGAATTTAGATCGGCTGTTGCATCAGACTGGACGGTTTTCTCATTAATCATTGGCAATTGGCATTGCACCAAGAATCGAGTGGTTTACGCGTGCAAGTATGAAATGCCACTGAAATGTTACATCTAAGCCGATGTTAACTGTTAGTTTAGATAATCCGAAAGTTGAAATTAAATTTCCACTTACGGTAAGTATTGGCATAGAGTTGATTCACCGCCAAAATGCTGACCTGGGCGCCAGTGTCGATAAGAAAATTAGTGCCAGAATTTGTATCGCGGATAAAAAATAGTCGACCTGACGGATGAACGGAATCGTAGGTCGACATGAAAACCCGTTCTGAGTCGTTTCCCCAATCGCAAGGTTTGGTGCATTTTCGTGCATCGTCTTTAAAATTATAGTGATACCAGCACAATTTGTGGTTTGGGTCATCACGTTGTACAGAACGAGACCTGGAAGAAGAACAGTTTCGACTTGGATATTTGTTTTTAGATTGTTGCAAAATAGAGGTAGTTACGGTGGTTAAATTTTGAGTTAATTCCGAAATTTGATTCTGTAAACTTTGCACCGTTGCTTTGAAATTGCTAAATTTCGTGTCTAATTTGGTGTTATTCGAAACTTGTTTGGAAATGCCAGTAGCACTGATGGACATAGGTGCTGAGATTTCCATCACGTGATCTGCCATTTCTGCAAGATCTGCTAATGACGTACCACGCGATGCAACTAGGATCTTTTGCACATCAGCGGGAAGACGTTGCAAGAAAATTTCGCGTAGTAAGTTCTCATCGATTGAGGTATTCCCCAAAAGATGCTGTAATTTACGTAGGAGTTGGGAAGGAATTTGATCTCCGAGTACCTCGTTCGATAAGAGTTTTTGTAAATGTTTCTTTTCAGAAATCATTGTCCGTTTAATAATCTCATTTTTTAGTATTTCATAAGGATCGATGGCGGGTGGTTCCATTAATAAATCCCTTACGTCCATTGCGATATCTGGAGGTAAGGAAGCGAAACCTTAAAAAATTTCCGGACAGAACTGGTTACGCGTGAATTTAAAAATTCCGCCTCTATTTGGATAAACCAAATAAAGGGGTCCACACGCCAAAATGGTGGAAGCACACATTTAATATTACCGATTATTTCCTCAGAGGTACTTTGATCTTCCATACCGTTTGAAATTAGGAAAAGAAGTTAGAAGAAAGAAAATCAAGAAGGAAGAAAATGTAAAGAGAAAGTCAGGATTTTCTAATGTGAAGAAAGGTTAATGTAGCGTCACCTTCGAGGAATGTTTCGTGGCTTTCGTGCTTCCGTGTGGCTTTCGTGTTATCTGGACGAGTACAGGAATGAAGGATTCTAGACAGCTGACAGTTTTGAACGCTCTCGATATTATTAAAAATAACAGTAGAAAATTTTTTAATGAACAAGAAAGAGTTGAAATAGCTCACTAAACAGCTTTGCTTAGAAAAAAAAAACGTTAAAATAGAAAAGAACCACAACTCTCTATCATTTCCTTGTAGCAGAAAGATCCGCACTTCGTACTTTTACTAAATTCGGCCATCCTAATAACCCACTCTACAATCCATCCTATATGACAAAATCCAAATTGCTCCGATAGGAACTGAAAAAAAAATCAATTTAAAACTTGAAGAACAATTAAAATTTGTATCAACTATTTCATAGTTTAGGATACTCATAAATTCTGAACCTTATTGAAGCAGAGTTGCTAAAAACACCGTCGTAAATCAGTTCTTCAGGAACAAGGCCCATCAGTCTTACAGGCTTAAAAAATAGCCTTGGAAAGATGTGTTTAAGTTTCTACAAAGGGGCACACTTCTGTCTGATCTCAGGCAGCCAGGTTGCCCTTAAAAATCTTAAATACAGCTTCAATAACTTAGAACTGTAAACAAGTTCTGAACCAATTAGCCAAGGACAACAAGGCCACTCTAATGAAGGTACTAGGCTACGCAAGCATGCCGATGTACTTGCCAGGGAAGAAGCTGCGACTACCATGATCGGACTAGAGCCTACATCAAAAGCACAAAGGAAGGGCACTGGATATACCAGGTCAAAGGCTTTTGACCTCTCTCCAAGCAGAGCTAATCTAAACGCGAGATAAGACTGGTCACGGGTCTCCTTACAGGGCATTGCTCAGTGAAGTGTCATCTTCATTTTGAATAGCTATCTGGGCAACTGTCACTTTTGCAGCTGTTATATTTTGACATTTGATAAGTAAAAACTACGCCATTAGTAAAAATGCAACGATACATGCTTCAACAACGCATTCAAATTGTTAAAATTAACTACAGAAATGGTGAAAATTTTGCATCCCTTATAGTTTTCTAGAAACTCATACAGAACATTCTAAAACAACTCATCCTGTATATTGAATCTAAAAAAAATATTACATTTAGAGTATATTAGGGGTTGTGTACACTGATGCACTAGGTTGGTTTCACATTTTTTTTACAATTTATTCCGACTGGTTTCGATTGTTACATCATTATTTAGGAAGAACTAAATTCAACAAATATTTAGAGTATAATTGCAACACATTAAATAATTGACAAATGCATAAACACCCGCTGTGTTATCTGCATATTTATTTGTGTATAAACAAGCTTGTTACTTTGAAGGAATGCTTCCCTCACTTTAAAGTCACTTTTAGAATTAGAAGTTTTAGTTAGCCAAACTAAAGCACTTTTGGGTCGTCGTGAAGCACCTTCTCGGCCAGCAATAGCAAAACTAGTTAAAAATTTGAGCTGTTGGGAGAACTTAGTGATGTGAGGAATCTAAACCGTGTGCGTCGCGCAAGAACAATTGAGAATATTGCTGCCAATAGTGTTAACGAAAATCCAGGTTTGTCGATCTTTGGAATTAGACATTCGAAAAACGACGTTACACCGTATTTTGCATAAAGACTTAGGTTTGAAGGCTTATAAAGTTCAGATAACACAAGAACTGTATTGGGTCGTTAAAATGCATCAAAATGATCCGGATTTTCATCGAAAAATCATCTTCAGTGATAAGACCCATTTTCACCTCGGAGGCTACGTGAATTAGCAGAATTGCCGCATTTGGGGCTCGGAAAATCCAAGAATGCTTATTGAAAAGCCTCTCTATCCTCGACGTGTCAATGTTTGGTGCGGTTTTTGGACTGGAGGTGTGATTGGACCTTACTTATTCGAAAATGAGGCTGGTGCAACTGTTACGGAGGATGGATTGCGCTATTGAACTATAATTTATGATTTTTTATGGCCGGAATTGGAAGATATTGATGTGGACGGCGTTTATTTTCAACAAGACGGCGCTACGTGCCACACAAGCAACGAAACTATCGCAATTTTGCAAGAAAAGTTTCCTGGCCTTGTTATTTTGCAAAGAGGTGATCACAATTGGCCCTCGAGATATTGTGACTTAACACCTTTAAACTTTTTTCTTTGGGGCCATGTGAAAGATAAGGTCTATGACAATGCTTCACAATCGATTCAAGACCTTAATGATGGAATGCGTGAAGTTATCGAGGACATACAGCCGCAAATGTGCGAATTAGATAATGTTGACGTTGACGTTACCAAGAAAATTGAATTCCTGAGAAAGTACTAGTAGTAGGGTATTGATACAAAAGAACTAACCAGGTAGATAACATTTCCCTGGTAAGCTGATATTTACTTATTACTTAATTACCAACAAATTTTAATCTTGGTCTGACGTTTTTAATATTACTCTCTACTGTAATCACGACTTCTTTTTTATGATGAATTCCGATAAAAGCAGAAGATTTAGAGAACAAATTCAAATTATTACTACTTTTTGGTTAAGAAATGGTGAATGATAGGAAAGTCACATCAAAAATTTTTCCATATATAGGGGGTGTGGCACTTAAGACGCCTCGGACCATAGCTCCCTTACGATAAAAGCTATCGAAAAAATCTAAGAGCAAAGTGGTGCATAATTACTGTCGCTATGTTTCAAAAATATTTCTAATCATCAGTGGCGTGCCGTACTCCAGTGGCGTACCAAACGTATGTTTTTTTTTTAATTGAATGCCCTATTTTTTATTGCAGATTTGGAAAGTGCTCGGAGAGTACTTATTTTTTTATCTAATATGTTATACCCTTCACTTTAGCGGTTTCGCTGTTATAACCCCTTCTTTCAAAATTGCGCCCCATTTTTGAGATTTTTTTGTAGAGAAACTAATTGACGCCGGCGCCTACGTTTTGAATTGAGATACAGGTTAAGACCTCGTATACCTTCACATAATTTTTTTTCGGGTAATTTATGGAAAAAAAAATCATTTTTGATTGATCTTCGCATGTTCAAATGGCACCCCCCTAAAAAAATACGGCGTTGTACAGCCAAAACTCTAAATTTTTCATTGGTACAAAAAAAATTACACATTGCAAGTGTGCCATGAGAAAACAAAAGATTGGTAATTGTCAAAGTAAATTATTAGACGCCAGTAGCAGCCTTAAGTCATTTTTGATAAACGTTCTAAAAATGTTCCGAACTCAAGAGGAAATGGTTGACATGATATTTATTCTTGGAGAATGTAACAAGAATTGTTTCTTGGCGTCTCGAGTGTACGCTGCGAGATATCCACACAGGGCACATCCAAATGAACGTGCGTTTCAAAAAGTGTTGGAGAGATTTACTACTACGGGATGTGTGAAACGGCCAAGGAGAGTTAGAAAGAAGGCAGTTTTTACCGAAAATAATGAACTGCAGGTTCTGGAGGCAGTTATTGAAGATCTTCATACCAGTATCCGTGATATTAGTAGGAATCACGATATTTCAACGCGATCCGTATATCGTGTTCTTCAAAAGTACAAATTCCGTCCATTTAAGATTCAACTGCACCAAGAATTGCAACCTCAAGATTTTCATGCGAGACAAGATTTCTATATGTGGGCTATCAACAAAATTGAGCAGGAGGAATCATTTCTTATGCACGTATTATTTTCTGATGAAGCGACGTTCCATAGAAATGGGCATGTCAATCGCCACAACTACCATTATTACGCCGATGAAAACCCACACGCCATGCGAATGATAAACCACCAGCAAAGATGGTCGCTGAATGTTTGGGGAGGCATACTTGGAAAACACCTTTTGGGTCCTTATTTCATCGAGGGGCACCTGAACGGCAACAGTTATTTGAGGTTCCTTCGTGACGACTTGGATGATCTCTTGGAAAATGTCCCTCTAGCTGCTCTACGACAGATAGTTTTCCAGCACGATGGGGCTCCTGCACATAATAGCCGTGTCGTTCGGGAATTTCTCGATGAAACGTTTCCGGACTCCTGGATTGGTCGTGGGGGTCCTGTGAGGTGGCCGCCAAGATCACCAGACCTCACTCCCCTTGACTTCTTCCTTTGGGGCCATATCAAAGACGAGGTTTACAGGACGGTACCAACTACTGTCGAGGATATGAGGGAGAGAATCCGCGCGGCTTTCCGCGGTATATCACCAGAAGTCCTTAGGGCAGTGTCTAGAGCCTGTGAATCGAAGTTGCGGTTATGCCTCCAGCAGGAAGGTCGTCATTTCGAACATTTAGTTTAAGTTGTTAAATTTTCTTTATCTGCATTTTTTATATCATGTTGAATAAATAGGTACATACTATTATGTTGACCGTATTTGTGTTTTTGTTTTCTCATGGCACACTTGGGAACGGAAAACGTTTCCCGACATTTGCGATGAAATTCCTTTTTTCTCCGAAATTTTGTTATGCAATGTGTATTTTTTTTGTACCAATGAAAAATTTAGAGTTTTGGCTGTACAACGCTGTATTTTTTAGGGGGGTGCCATTTGAAATTTTCCAAAAAAATGACAACATGCGAAGATCAATCAAAAATTATTTTTTTTCCATAAATTACACGAAAAAAAATTATTTGAAGGTATACGAGATCTTAACCTGTACCTCAATTCAAAATTTAAGCGCCGGCGTCAATTAGTTTTTCTACAAAAAAATCTCAAAAATGGGGCGCAATTTTGAAAGAAGGGGTTATAACAGCGAAACCGCTAAAGTGAAGGGTATAACATGTTAGATAAAAAAATAAGTACTATCCGAGCACTTTCCAAATCTGCAATAAAAAATAGTGCATTCCATTTAAAAAAAAACATAAGATTGGTACGCCACTGGAGTGCGGCACGCCACTGATGATTAGAAATATTTTTGAAACATAGCGACGGTAATTATGCACCACTTTGCTCTTAGATTTTTTTCGATAGTTTTTATCGTAAGGGAGCTATGGTCCGAGGCGTCTTAAGTGCCACACCCGGTATATTGTGTCCCAATTTCGATGCTCACCATCGGTATCTCTGTTATTAGAAGAGATAGAGCAACGATTAAATGGGGAATGTTTTGCAGAAATCAGTGCTCATAACAAATCCCATTTTAAATTCACCTTGACTTTTTAAAATTTTAAGATATTTTGAAAAAAACAAAATTTTCCTCAATAACTCGATAACGCCTAACGCGACCGCTATTAAACCTTTACATTATTAAGACACTTTTGGGGTTTTCAAAATATCTTAAAACTGACAAAAGTTAAGGTGAATTTGAAATGGAATTTGTTATGAGCACTGATTTCTGCAAAACATTCCCCATTTAACCGTTGCTCTATCTCTTCTAGTAACCGAGATACCAATGGTGAGCATGGAAATTGGGACACAGTATATATTTTCAATGAAAGGCGACATCTATGTATCTGCACGATCAATTCTTCCCTGGAAAAATTGAATACTATAACTATATTATTTATTTATATTATTATAAATAATCACCAAAATAAATAAAAACGAAACAAAACAGTTGAATAAGAAAATATAGAAATTATATTATTTTCTATAATAATTACCCAAATTTTATTATTATTTTAGTTTCCGGACATAAATGCAAGTTACACGGCTGTTAATAATTATGTGTTATTTTTTTAAACTACCTATTGAAAAACGACACCCTGAACGTGCTCTTTCTTAAATGGTCCAGCACTTTAATCACCATAAAATTACACTATTAGTTTTCATAGCCGACAAATGACTTCGTTCTTCGTAATAAACACATCAAGTTACAGTAATCTAGTGTCTATTCCTTAATTGATTTGTAATTCCTACTCTATTGTTGTTAAAAATCATATCTCTTAACTGCTTATTGAAAAACGGGGATTTAGGAAGCCTTTTAATTTATCGCATGGTTTAAATAAGTTAATTATGGTTATTGATTACCACTGTTTTATACATATTACTTTTAAAAAATTTTGATTTAAATATATTTTATTTTCTATTTACATAGAATTTTTGGAAATTTTAGGAATATAACGATTTCGATTTTAGAATTTTAGATTAACCCTCTACAAGTTAAATCTCCATTGATAAATAACTTGTTACAATAGTTTGTTTATCTATTCGTTAATATCTTTCTTTAAATATTTGGCACTTCATTCTTTCATTAATAACAATCAGAAGGCTTTAACTCGTTTTTGGTAAAATAAACCATTTTCTTGGTTATCGTCTTTTGACCTTTACAAATACGAGAGTTTTCTTTTATATTTCGGGAATTCACGATTCAAGTGCTGCCATCCGACACAAGGGCGTTTCCAGCCAACTGGCTTAGGGGGGGTAATTTTAAAAAAGAAAAAACTCAACTATTTTTTTATTCCATAAATACAAAGCAATCAACATCAAAAAGTATAATTTATATAAAAAGGACTATTATAGAATAATAAAATATAATTCTATTATTTTTAAATAAAAACAAAATAATATCACACCGGAAGTAAATATAAGACATATAAAAACATAATTTAATATTCTATAAAATTTAAAACAGATTTTTGTAACTAAATTTATCGACAAAAAACGATTTATTTCTTAAATAATGAAACCTACTTTTCTTTGCTTGTTACTAATATTGTCAATATTAATATTCATACATCTATTAATATAACAGAGTTAACTCGGTCACTCTTTCTTGAAACATAGTGGCTCGCAGCCACAATTTGAATCTTTTCAGTGCAGAAGAACTTCTTCTCTGCAGAAGCAATGCTAACGGACAGAGTACATAATATTTGTAAAATTATTTTTATGTTCAGTAAATGTTAGGGCCAAATTTTCTGTATGCATTTAAAGCATTTTCTGGTAATTGTTATTTTAGTTTATTTTTCTTTTGTCATTGCCATAAAGAAAATAAATAAGTAGTGTTAAAAACTAAAAGGAAGTGGGAAATAAAGAAATAAATGAGTACAAAAAGAGAAAGAGATATTGACAGTCCTGAATATGGATTCCAAGGTTTCCAAATGAGTAATGGAGAATAGAAAAAGATATAAGAACGGAAACAGCGAAACAAAACGTTGTAATAACAACAGGATACAAAAATAAAACAAATAAAGATGAAAACAAGGACAAAACTCACGGATAAGGTAAATATAAATATAGTGAGAAATGGCAAAAAACCTCAGAAGAAATAAAAGAATAGATCAGAAAACTAAAGAAAGAAATTAGTAATAAAGAAGAGAAGTGGGTGATAGAAAAGCAAGAGATGTTAAAAAGAATCGCCAACCTGGAAATAAAGTGGAAAAGTAAAGGCTTAGCAGCAGAGACAAGCTAAGAACAGAAGTAAGTCGAGAATTTCACATAGAGAAAAACAAATAATACGAGTCGAAGTTGGGACATGGGAAACAAAACAACAAATAATGACCTAGCACATGTAGAAACATTCGTACAAAAAAATTGAGAAATAGCAAGAGAAGAAAAAGCAAAAGGAAAGAAAATAAGAATATGATACCGAAAGAAAACAATTAACAGAGAGGCAATAATAGAAAAAGAAATAAAAAAACAAGACATCACAGCAAGAAAATAGCACAAGAAAAAAGTTAAATACAATAAAAAAGGGCATATGGAATATAAGGAGTATTAAAGGAAAAGAAAAGGAATTAATAGAAGAAATGGAAAAATGAGCATGGAAATCAAAATGGAAGAAACTTGATGGAATATAATTCCGAAACAAAAACGATAAAAATGAAGAAAAAGAGAAATTTTACGAGAGACTGTAAAAATAAATAGACCATAGCAAAGGAATCACAATAGTCATGGGATATCTTAATGGAAGTGTAGAACAGGATAACAAAGCCAGAAATATTAGAAAAAACACGAAAATATTACATAAATCTACAACGAGTCTTATTAAGACTATAAAATAAATCACTTATTGAAACAACTACTTCTCCGTCTAATATCTCGACAGACGTTGAATGATACAAAAGCAATGTACGTGTTACAAATAGCAAGGCTATCAAAGCAACACTAGTTTGAACGTATTTATAATAATAAACTAAAAATTATTGAATGTACGTTAAATAGTTTGTGAGTGACTATGGTATGATATATTTACGAAATGTTTTCGTGTTTCTTTCTAATTATTAGTTAACTTTCTATAATGTAAGGATTTTAATACATTTTTATTAAGGCAAAAAACAGAACAGAAACGAAAATGGAAAGAGAATTATAGAATATGTATAGCAAACAATCTCATTGTGGCAAACACAAAATTCAAACACAAAGACATACACAAATGCACTAGAGAAATCAGTCCAAGAAAAGAGAAATAATAGACTACTCCTTAATAGACGCAGACGAATGGAAAAGGTGAACGATGTTAAAGTAACAAGACAAGCTGAAATAGGGAGCGACCACTACTTGGTAAAAATAGAAACATTGTTGCAGAAAACTTAAAGAGTACGTAGTCGAAAACAATAATAAACAAAAACACAAAAAGCCAAAAATTGAAAAGAAAGAAACTAGGAATGAATACCAATCAAAAAATAGAGAAAAAGACAAACAAAATAGAAGGAGCAGAAAGCAAATAGAAAAAGTTCAAAGAAATCATATATGAAGCAGCCCAAAAACAATGAACAATAACTATATCAAACAAACAGAGGAACAAAAACAGGTGGTGGTCAGAAGAGGTAAAACAATTTGTAAAAACACAAAAGAAAATTGGAAAACTTTCATAAAAACAAGAAAAGAGTAAGATTACAAAAGATATAAAGTAGCAAATAAAATAGTGAAACACAAAATCAAGATAGCAAAAAAGCAATCCTGGGAGTAGTTCACAGAAAACCAAAAGATATTTTACAACAGAATTAAACAAATGAGGAATAAAAGAAAACTAAGCCAACCAAGTATAAAAGACAAAAACGGAAATATAATAACAGAAGAAACGAAGATATTAAAAAGATGGCAAAAATACTTTAACGAAATAACTGAAACAGACCATAATGGAAATGAAGAAAGTGAAACAAATGGAGGAAACAACGAAATAACAATTGAAGAACTGTAGGAAGTAATCAAGAAAATAAAACCAGGAAAATTTGATGACATCATAGCCAAAATGATGAAATATATGGGTAAAAGGGGAAAGAAAAATTCTTGGAAATAGTAAATGACACTATTAAGAATCCCGAGGAATGGAACAAGGGAATTATAATACCTATACACAAAAAGGGAGACACAAAAATATGTGACAACTACAAGGATATTAGACTCACAAGCATACCAGGGAAAATTTTTACTAGGATAATAGAGACAAGAATAAAAGGAAAATCAGATCAACAGCTGCGAGAAGAAAAACACGTATTCATAAAAAAGCAAACAAGACTTAATATACCTAATCAGAAAACTAACAGAAAAGATGATTAAAAAAGAAAAAGAATTACACATATGCTTCATCGACCTAAAAAAAACATATTAAGGGTAGGAAAAGAGAATATATGGCATATACTTGAAGAAAGTGGGATAAAAAGAAGCATAATAAATATAGTAAAGGAGTTATACTAAAAAAAACACAAATAAAGTCAGAATAGGAATTAAAGAATCGGAAGAGTTCAAGACGAAGCAATAAGAAATAGCAAACAAAGAGCCGAGAACACAAAGATATGGTATAAAAATATGGAACTATTAAAAATGCAAATGTTAATGTTTGCCGACGACATAATACTAATAGCAGATTCCGAAGAAAAACCTGGAAATATACAAAGAGGAGTTGGAAAAGATAAATATAAACACAACCAAAACAGTGATAATATCACCAAAAAGGAGCAATCACAAAATAGAGTTAATCGGAAAACAGATAGAGCAGGTTAAGCAGTTCAAATACCTGGGATCAACAATAGAGGAAACAGGGGAGATAAATTCAGAAAAAGATGAAAAACTAGGCACAGGAATGATCTACAACACAACAAAGAAAACATTCTTAGAGAAAAAAGAGATTAGGTATTAGGTATTATTTATTTTATCCAAGATGCTAACAAAAGTATTCCAATATTATACATAATAATTCTTTACAAAAATTTCGATCGCACTTGAAAAGGTTTGAATTCACAAAAAATGTGAGAATGGAAGAACATTCTCACCCTCTATTCGTCTGGCAAAAGTTCTGCTCCACGAAGACTTTCTTGATGAATATTTATCAAATGATTTGCCAAATATGGCCTTTTTTGTCCCAAAAAGGGATTATGATTTGACACTACGTGTCAATATGTTTGACATTAGAAAAACAACAAAAGCAGAAGTATATAAAAGAATTGCAAGACATTCACTGCTAGATGGTAGTAAATCATGAGTAACCACAGAGAGTAATAACAGAAAAACCAAAGCAATGGAAATGAGATACCTAAGAAAGATAGAGGGAATTACGAGAAGAGACAAAGTACGAAATATGGAAGTAAGAAAACTGCCCAATAGCTCAATATTACACCGATTTTATTGGTGTAATATTAAGAGACTAAGAGACATTTAGGATGGTTTAGTCATATATACAGATTAGAAGATAATATATTAGCGAAAAGAATAGACAAGGTATCAGTGGTAAAGAAGTGAAAAAGAAAATAACTGAGACATATTGTAGAAAATAAGTCCGACACCCGTAATAGATAAAAAAAGAAAAGATAAATAAAAATAATCTTCTATAATAGGTTGATCCACGTTTGGCCTATTTCTTTGGTATTTGGTAATTCGATGTTTCGTCCTGTCAATTTGTAATTCGTTTAAAATATTTACTGCATCATTATAAATTGTTTAAACGTTGTGGCAGTATTTTTCATCTTATTGGATAAAGATAAAGTTATTAGCGTAAGATTTATCTATTTATTCAATGTTTTCGAGTTTCGCCGTATTTCTAAAATTATCGGACAAAGAGCATAGCGTAATTGTGTAAATCGGGGTAAAAATCGAATTCTTTAACAATTTAGCTATATTAGAAGATTATCTTCCCATTGCGAAATTAATTCCAATAACTCCACAATGTTTAAAAGGCATGTTTATCACATGGTATCTTTTGGACGAGACATTAAAAAATTAAAGGACTTCTTTAATGGTACCAATGGTACTTGTTGGTGCAACCCATCAAATTTTGTAAATAAGAAGAAATATTTGCAAAAGATTCCGTTTAAATGATTAGAAAACATTAACCAATTAAATTGTTTAAAATGTTTTTCACACAAGTAATATTTAACATTTTCCCCCTATTTTATGTACACAATATTATAACACAAAAGTATCATTTGGTTTCCATTTACAATTTAAAATTCGAAATTTCTCAATTTCATCAACATTATCATTACTAAATTTAACTATGAATGTAAATTTCAACGTTATTAAATGTACATGTTGTATGCTCCTTTTTCTCTTGCTGGGAACAACCTAATGAAGATCCTGAATGCAGATGTGGATGGATGATTTAAATTGACTGTTGAAGAATCGTCATTTTTAAAACAAATGAATCTAATATGGATTATCGATTTTTATTTATTAATTTAATTAACTAAAAACAAAAATCAGAAATAAATTAATTTAAAAGAATGCATATATTATTCCTAAAATCAAAAAATATCTTATTATTGAATTGTATCTTTTACATTTAAGCCAAGTAAGACAAAAAATATTATAAATTGAACTAAGAAATATGATTCGTAAAACAATGTAACGATTAACGATACCAAAGAGGCGAATAGTATAAATATTGGTCCAGTATTATTATAAAAGGGAACCCCCCGTGCAAAGGAAGAAAGTCATCACTTCTCTAACGGTGCTTGCGCAGATAACTTTAATTTGTGTACTGCCTGTTCTCGAAAAATGCACCATCATAGATCGCTGACTAGATTCACCAACACTTAACTTGTTTGTTTGAAATATTAGTAATTTTTAAGAATAAAAAATAAGCGAACGAATAATTCTTAGGGGGGTAATTACCCAATTACACCCCTCTGGAACTGCCCCTAAATTCCGACAACATTAGTTCAAGCGCATGAAAGAGTGTATTGATGGAAAATATTTTAAAGAACAATAAACGTACGATGATTAATTTCTTTTCTTTATTCTCTATTCCCGAAATATAAAAGTTAACCCTTATGCATATCATTAATATAAGTGTTATATGTAATTCATATAATAATAGTCTTGAAGAAATTTACTTAGAAAAAAACTGTACGTATAAAACATTTATAAATTATCATATTTTTTTGTAGTAACCAAGAAACTAGAAAATCATATCATATCGTATCAAAGCAGATAAAGCCGTTTGTTATCTTATCATCGTGTATAAGCATAAATTCTTATACTGCAGTCGATAGTTCACACAGAACTTTCACTTATACGCACTGAAGTGTATGCAATCGCTTCTAAAACTGAGCGCTGATTATGCAATCCCGTAATTACGCCAAGCACGCAATATTCCGCTTGCATCCTTGCAGTCGGACATAGAAGAGTCCATTTGTTTGCGACCATTGCCTCTGGACGATCCTTTATCTGCAAGGTCGCCATGGTCTCCCGCTGCTTAATATAACTTAATAATGAAAAGTGATTATCTCATCATTGCATAACCGAAGAATCTGGGTCAGTTTTTGAAGCAGCGTTCCCATCGAGCATGTAAAATATTTATTCATCGATTCACGGTTTACTCGAAAGTCACGTACACTCGTGTTTTGTTTTTGTTTTGTAATTCAATAATAATTCCCAGTTGCGGCGATTAAAAATCGAAATTATTACCGAGGCTATTTTTAAACATTAAATTTAAATTAAGTTAGAATAAATAATAATAATAACAATAATCTTTATTCGGACAATTACAAAATAATATTTCTATATACATGAACATAAACAAATAATGTGGTGTTAGTCCGTCTGTAAGTTAATATATTTAAATATACATAGATAAATATCATATTTTCAATTTTAATTCAATCTAAACTGCAGCCCAAAAATTTTCAACTAAAACGTAATATAACAAAGCCAAATAAAATCTAAAACGATTAGAAACATATCATTATCAAAACTCTAAAATACAAAACAAAATTATAAATATAACAATATCACTTAATAATAAAAACTTACAATTTATTAATGCAGAAGAAAAAAATCCACACACCTATAAACATTATCAATTTAATTTAAACCTTTAAATCCCGGAAATTATAGAATACGTTCATTAAACTAAAAAAAAAACAAACAAAAAATGTAAACTCGATGATCTTTGATAGTAATAAAGTAAAAATCGGTGGTAGGATTCGAACCTGCGACCTTTGGATTAATAGTCCAGCGCTCTACTAACTCGACCATGCAAGAAACAATTATAGCAGGCAAATAACAAATGACAGATGACAGAATATAAATAACAAATAGTAATTAATAATAACGATGGTTGCGACTGTTACTATGTGGTAATTAATAATGAACACTGAATAATACTAATTATTAACAGATGATATATTAGAGATGACAAACGTAACATATGACATTCATGACCCAAGGCAAATATAAAATCACAAAATTATGTAAAACAAAAATAAGAATGAAAAATAATAGATGATAGATTATGTGATAAATCAAAAATGACAGAGCAGATGACAAATGGCAAATGACAAGCGACATACAGGGTCCATTATAAAAGTAATGCGCACTTTCTGGGGAAAATATATTTGTTGATCGTACAAATGCTTATTATTCTTCAAAATGCTCTCCCCCAACATCAATTCATTTGGATGCCATGTCTGAAAGGCACCCTTAAACTCCTCGACAGAAATGTCTCTTAGGAACGTTATAACATGCTTTTGGATGTTTTCCTCAGGCCCCCAGTGCTTTCTTTCAGTCATGGAAACAAAAGAACACCGGGTGTTGCTCCGGGCCAGGAAATTGGTAAAAATGAAGGCTGTAAGATTAGAGGCGTTGTCATGGCGGAGACCTGTTTCAAACTCTTGAAGTTGACAGTTTAACCCTGCGGTACAAACTCAAAATTTACGATTCTTCGGACGTCAAAAAAGACAATGAGCATCGTTTTGATGCGAGACTTGCTCATTCACGCTTTCTTGAGGCGGGAGGTATGATTTTGTGTGCACCCAGGTTTCGTCTCCTGTTACGGCAGAGTTAGGAAATCAGGCTCGTTTTGAATCAAATCCAACAATTATTGACAGCGCGAAATTCGAAGTTCTTTCTGCTCTTCCGTCAACACTTTCGGCACAAGCTTTGCACAGACCTTGCGCATTTGTAGATCCCTCCGTCACTATCCCATCTACCGCAAATGTGGACTTGTTTAAGGTCTCAGTGATTTGTTGGATGATCAAACAATGGTCAGTACGCAAACCCTCGCGCGCACGATTCACGTTTCCGGCGGTTCTGGTCATTGTTGGGTGTGCAGAACGGGTTTCTTCGGCCCTCCTTGAAGGCTTTGTGTCATCTCCCGGACGGTGACCCTGAAATGCAATCATCCTTAACGCATCTGGAATGTTGTATTCTTTCCAAAACGCACACAATACTTGATACACGCGAACGCTAGATCGTGTCGTGTCACAAACTCGAAATACACACTTCACACGGTGGAACGTCTTTCTACTCAGACTACTCGGAGAAAATTAGCCATCATCTGCATTGGAATCACATTTCCCGACCCGTTCTGACCCACTGCGATGGATAGTCGCGTCACAATAAAATCGTGCGCATTACTTTCATAATTGACCCTGTATAACAAATTAACAATTATTACAAATAAAATTTTACAGTAGAAAAAATTATCGTTTTTACGACACACATATAAAAATGACAGGTGATATATGACAAATGACAGATTACATATAATTGATGATAAATGACAGTCGACAGATGACAAATGTCATATGACTAATGACATGTAACAAATTAACCATTATTAGAAATGAAATATTAATTACAGTACAAAAAAACGATAATAATATGTAAAAATAACAGGTGACATATGATAAATGACGGATTACATCTAACTGATAATAAATGAGAGACCACAGATGATATATAAAAATGACAGGTGACATATGACAAATGACTGATTACATATGACTCATAATAAATGACAAACGACAGATGATAAATTGCATATAACAAGTGGCATAATAATCTTAAGTTAATTTAAGAATAAAATTTTAAATTTAAAAAAACGCAGAGATAAGAAATATTACAAATCTTTTGACAACACAAATTAGTTGACAGACAAGAGATAAGTAATAACAGAAAATAGATGATATTAAAAATAATGGATGATAGATAAGGGTTAACAAAAAATGATGACGGATGACAAATGCCAAATGACAGGAGTAATAACAAATAGATGACATATTAAAAATAACGGATGACAGATGGCATGTGAGTCATAACAGATCATAGATGACATACAAAGATGGCAGATAACAGATGACAGATGCTAAATGACAAATGATAGATGATACAAGGAAGATGATATAAAATAGCTGTCAGATGATAAATGACAAATGATAGATGATGAAGATGGCATATAACTGATGACAGATAATAGCTGTCAGATGATAGATGATAGTATACCATTGTTAAATATAAAATCGAAAATATTAAAATCTTCCATTTCCAATCCATTTATTGATGCAGCAGCCTCAAGCTGCATAAAAAGGGATATAGGGAGTCCGAAGTGGTTCAGGTAAAACCCTCTTCACTTAGATAGCATATATCTTTATAAAAAAAGTTGTATACAGAATTTTCTTTTAGAATTCTAAAAGTTTGATCCATTTTTTATACCAGCTTAACAGAATTTTCTAAGAATTTTTCCTTCAAGTAATATTTTTCTTTTAAATTTCTAATCACTTTTTTAGGTTTCTATTATTTTTCAGCAATTCATCTTTCTTTCTTCAAGAACTGTCTATCATTTCTTGCTTTATCTTATCAGCATTTCTAGGAATTATTAGAATCTTCGAGAAAATTTTTCAACAATTTATTTTCTCTTTAAGCAATATTTCCTTCATTCTTCAGACAGAGCTGAGAACATTTTCTCAAAAGGTTTAATAATTTCTCATTCGGATTTCCATGATTTTCCAATATGTTCTCTTCTGGATTCCTCAAATTTTCTTCAAGAGAGTTCTAGAATTTTTCAGAACATGTTCTTCAAAATTTTAGCCTCATTTTATCAAACTCTTCCACAAAAAATTTAGTATATGTTACACAAATTCCCTCCTGAACTAGTGACCATATAGATTTAGTAGATAAATTGATTCAGCTTATTATAGGTCGGCTAAGTCTTCATTGCATAGATGCAAAGTTAGAAGTAATGCGTGGCTTAGTGCAAATAGCAGCTGAAAAATTGCATGCAGTATGATGACTTCACTTTCTCTCAGTGAGGGACGGTGGGGACGAAGTCTTAGGTTTTGACAAAGAATTGTGCGAGAGCAAATAGTATCCCTCAACTCAGCCCAGCATTTTGATCGCTTTAACACAAGGACACATTTTCTTTATTTTATTTACTTAACTTTGGCCTTTTTTTCTTAAATAATACACATTCAAACAAATAATTTAAAAACTATACATAAAATTTTTAGCCGAAAGAAGCACGGGTGGAGTTCATAATTAAATATGTTCTTCCACTCAAACCCAATCCATCACCATGATTCTCCTTGACATCTGGAATATTTTAAATATTTAAATGGCCTTTCAAACTATAGCAAGAGAAGATGATAAATATATAAGTGACATCGACACCTTTACAAAGCTTTTATAAACGCCCAATCTTTGATGTTTCGGAAGACTCCACCAGCTGCAGAAGAATTTGACTAGAACACTGTTCACGATTAAGTGGCGTTTTAATGCATAAGAATTAAACACTTACCTTTTTCAAGAGCTGGTTTTGGATATTAGATTCAACGAAGGCGACGCCATGCAGATGAAATACGACATAACAAGAAATCGGTTTCCAATGTTTTCGCAATTCAGCGATAAACTAAAAACATATTTCACACAATTAATGAATTATATATTTAGTAAATCCGTATCGAAACTCTTGCTCGCGCTAGAAGGCGCCACCTGCATTGAAGATAGGAGGAAAAAAAACGCCAAAGGAGATTGGGGTCGTCCATTCACGCCCCAGATGTCGGTGCAGATTCTAAATAGAAGAACCGACATCACAATGTACCGGATAACCATTAATTCAATTCATTTATTATTTGATTTATATAATTCTTCCAAACTCCAAGAATTTTCTTTCCAATTACTTTCTTTCTATTCTACGAAAACTTTCTTCACATTTCTATTCCATCTCAATCGTGTCCAAAAATGTCTTCTCCAAATTACTTTCACATTTTATTTAATTCTTGTCATTTCTTGCTTTATCTTATTCAAACTTACAAGAAGTTCAAAGTTCTTAACAAATAAAAGTAATAATGAGAAAAATTAATTTCTTTGAGTTCCTAGCAATTTCATTCAAAGAGTTTTTTTAGTGGTTAAAACATAGTAAGTGCGTTAGTTAAATGTTTATCATGAATTACCACGTAGTAACGGTCGCCACAATCCTTATGATTCATTCAAAGAGTTTCTCTTCCATATTCCTTGAATATTCTTGAAGATTCTATAATTTTCCTATAATTTCTTTCAATATTTATAGAATACCATAACTTATGGAATTTGTACAAATCAATATTACTTCGAGATTTTTAGAATTCTCCACTAATTTCTCTTCCAAATTTTCTACCATTTCTTAATTTATTTTATCGGAATATTCATAGAAATGTTTTCCAAATTTATATAAGATTTTCCTAACTTTCTAAGAAATTCCTTCGACGGCAATTTTTCTTTCATTCTTTAAGAATTATTTATAATTTATTGATTCATCTTATTGATGACACGAATATGGTGTAAATTTGGCAATAACGGAAACAGGTAGCATTTGTCAAATGACAAACCACTTGCTACAAGACATATGATAGTTAGCAGATGATAGATGGTGTACAATAGAAGACACATAATAAAGGGTAGGTTATATATGTCAGATGATAGAAGAAATAAATGAAACCCATACTATCTAAAAATCTAAAAATAATTTAAAAAATGGCGGAAAATAAATATAAAAACCAAAGTATTAAAATTTGAAAATAATAAAATATTGGAATTTTGATGATAGATAATAGATACTAGATAGTATTTATTTATCCATTGTACTAAAATAAAATTCAAAATACATATATAAAAATACTGTCTTACAAAAATTTTGATTGCACATGGAAAGGCTCGAGTTCATAAAAATATGACCTTTCACTCTTGCCTACTGTTACCTTGATGACACTGCTGCCACATGAGGTTTCTTTGATGGAGGTTGTTCCACCATTTTCTTGCCAAGTTTGGCTTATATTCCTTTGAAGAGAGGACTTCAATTATATTAGTTATGTCATATTTGATAGATTAAAAAATCAGTGTGACAATACATAAATACCTCATTGACATAATTCTAAAATAACTATAAAATATATGTCAGATGATACAAGAAATAGAAAAAAGCCATAGTATCTAAAAATCTAACAAAAAAATGAAAAAATCACGGAAAATAAAAATTTGAAAATAATGAAACATCATCTTGACATGTAAGAAATTTTAATATTAAAATTTCAAAATTGAATTTAAATAATAAGGTAACTAATAGAAATAACTTATAATTGGATTACATATTTTTAGGAAGATTTTCTTGTAATTGTAATTCAAAAAAATGTAATACAGATGATCAACTGGCAGATAACAAATGAGTCTTTAAAGATAATAGACATAAGGAAAAATAAACAGATAAAAATACAAATGGCATGACTAATGACAGACCACAGATGAGAAATGACAAAATATAGATGGTGATGACAGATGATGAATCACATATCTCAAGTAACACATAAGAGATAGCAGATGATATAACAGAAGTCAGATGACATCTGATAAATAGCACATAACAAATGTCAGTGATAGATTACTGGAGACCTTAAATATCAAAAACAAAGTAATAGAATTATCCAAAAATTTTAAACCTGACAGAAGAGCTATTAATAATTAATAAACAAATGTCGGATAATATTTAACAGATGATAGATTACAGATAGCAAATTCCAAAATACAAAATCATGACCGATAGAAGATAAATGGTAGATGATAAACCGCGAATAAAGGATAGAAGATAATGAATCATAGACGATAGACGTCATATAACCTATAGCCTACGCCATATGTGAAATGACATATCAGGTGGCACAAAAAGATAACAGATAAAACAAATGACAAAAAACAATTGTCAGATGATTTATGATAGAAGATTTGTCATAAAATATAAAAACCAAAGTATAAAAAAAAACTCACATCATAGATAACAGATTCCTAAATATCAAAAAAAATTGAATTGTACAAACAAATGACAGAAATGTGGTTCAAACAAATAAAATCTATGGATTTATAAAAAAAAATGAACAAATGGCAGACGATAGATAAAAGATGATAAATTACAGAAAATAAATGACAGAAAATAGATTGTAGTTGGCAAATTACAAATAAAAAATAAAAGATAATAAATAAAATTATAGATGATAGATGGCCAATGATAAATGATAGATGATAGGTGATAGGTGATAGGTGATAGGTGATAGCTGATAGATGAAAGATGAAAGATGAAAGATGATAGATGATAGATGATAGATGATAGATGATAGATGATAGATGTCAGATGTCAGATGTCAGATGTCAGATGGCAGATGGCAGATGGCAGATGGCAGATGGCAGATGGCATATGGCAGATGGCAGATGGCAGATGGCAGATGGCAGATGGCAGATGGCAGATGGCAGATGGCAGATGGCAGATGGCAGATGGCAGATGGCAGATGGCAGATGGCAGATGGCAGATGGCAGATGGCAGATGGCAGATGGCAGATGGCAGATGGCAGATGGCAGATGGCAGATGGCAGATGGCAGATGGCAGATGGCAGATGGCAGATGGCAGATGGCAGATGGCAGATGGCAGATGGCAGATGGCAGATGGCAGATGGCAGATGGCAGATGGCAGATGGCAGATGGCAGATGGCAGATGGCAGATGGCAGATGGCAGATGGCAGATGGCAGATGGCAGATGGCAGATGGCAGATGGCAGATGGCAGATGGCAGATGGCAGATGGCAGATGGCAGATGGCAGATGGCAGATGGCAGATGGCAGATGGCAGATGGCAGATGGCAGATGGCAGATGGCAGATGGCAGATGGCAGATGGCAGATGGCAGATGGCAGATGGCAGATGGCAGATGGCAGATGGCAGATGGCAGATGGCAGATGGCAGATGGCAGATGGCAGATGGCAGATGGCAGATGGCAGATGGCAGATGGCAGATGGCAGATGGCAGATGGCAGATGGCAGATGGCAGATGGCAGATGGCAGATGGCAGATGGCAGATGGCAGATGGCAGATGGCAGATGGCAGATGGCAGATGGCAGATGGCAGATGGCAGATGGCAGATGGCAGATGGCAGATGGCAGATGGCAGATGGCAGATGGCAGATGGCAGATGGCAGATGGCAGATGGCAGATGGCAGATGGCAGATGGCAGATGGCAGATGGCAGATGGCAGATGGCAGATGGCAGATGGCAGATGGCAGATGGCAGATGGCAGATGGCAGATGGCAGATGGCAGATGGCAGATGGCAGATGGCAGATGGCAGATGGCAGATGGCAGATGGCAGATGGCAGATGGCAGATGGCAGATGGCAGATGGCAGATGGCAGATGGCAGATGACAGATGATAGATGATAGATGATAAATTATAGTTTACGATTTTCTAAAATTATTAAGTTATTATTTAAAAGACAAAGACAATTTTAGAAAAGATTCAATTTTTAAAAATCACAGAGGTTTTCCATAATATCAAAATTTTAAAATTACTGAAAAAAGAGAAAAGATGTGAATTAAAATACTAATATTTAAAATAAAATAAAAATTGAAGGCGTATGAATCTAGATGTCCGCTAAAGAGATCTCCTTCCAGAGGCGTGCCCTGGTGGAACAAGGATTTAGGCAAAGAAAACAGGCAACTAGGATGCCTATAGGCAGGCACTGTTGGAATATAACAAGGAGTTGAGGGAATAGAAAAGGAGAACTTTCTGCGAGGGAGTTACTAATATGACCCCAGCAGCCAGACTCCACAAAATCTTGTTCAACTCTAACAGGGGCTATATATAATAGCTCCTACCTCCAAGCAGTTTAAAAAGCTAGCTTTACACTATTATATTGTAATATAATATTCCAATTGAATGGAAAGAGACTAGGATGATATTTATCCCCAAGGCCACGTGATTTCTTCTAAAAGTAATGGAAGAAATTATAGAAAACGATATAAGGAGCAATTCCTTAGAGGCAAATCCACTTCAGAGGCAGCAGTTTGTCTATCAACCTGGAAAATCTACTGTTCGTGCACTTCATAGCCCAACAGGCATAAGAGCTGCACTAGATACAAAGAGATTGCATTAGGTAATTTCGTGTATATTGAAGGTGTATTTGACAATACAACCTTCAAAATCGTGGAAAAGGGGCCATCAAGAAGGTTATCGACATACCCACAATAAGATGGATCAAGGCCATACTCGAAAACTATAAGATTCCCGCAGGTATAGATGTGAATCAGAAACGGTAACCACAGCAAAAAGGTGTTCGCAAGGAAAGGTTCTATCACCCCTGCTATGGTTTATTGTGGTGGATGACCTCCTGAAGACCTTGGTCGATAAAGGTTATTGTACGCAATTGCCCCGACGACATAGCAATTGTCATAAGGGGCAAATATGATATCATATCGTCCCTAGGCCAAGATGCACACAATGGTGCCTAAGGGAAGGCATCAATGTCAATCCTGACAAAACTAATTGTAGGAATCTGAATATCAGAGCTAAAAAAGTAAAAGGATAAGAAATTACGAATAACATTTCTTCAGCAAAATGCCCTTCATCAATACGTGTGTTATCAATACTGCGTCACTTCAAAGTTAATTTGTTCATTTGCACTGTGAAATTTCTCGATTTCAGCTTTTCACTAAGTTGTTTTTCAATATCTTCACTCATTCCGTCTATTCTTCTACTAATAGTGTTGTTACTGACTGGCATAGCTTTTATATCCGTGTCATCTTTTTCAAGAACTGTTTTAAGAAATGCTGATATTGACGTTTTATTGCTCCGAATATTGACGATTTTTTTTTTCTTGTACCACTCATTTTACTATGGGTTGAAAGAAAGAATATAAGATCAATTAAAAACTAAAACAAAAGTATGTGTTAAAATTAATATAATGTGACATAGGCTGCCTTCAGCAGAAAATTCCGATTCAATTTGTGATTTGAATGCCGTTTCAACATTGCGCATCGCACTTTCTTCCCCTTATCACAGACGTCCCCGATATGGCCCACAAGCTTCACTCCCATGTGTCGACAATTGTGCATTTGAGGTTAGGTTTTCGAATTTTAAAGAGTCCATTTTCGAATTGAAGGGAAGTAGCTGCGACTACCACGATCGGACCAAAACCTACATGTGGGCTATCAAAAGCACAAAGGAAGGGCGTGTCCCAAGAGTGGGAAAAATGTTTAAACAGGGCACTAGATAATCACACCAGGTCAAAGGCAATCAAAATGTTTATTGACCTCTTGCTAAGCAGAGCTAAACAGCTCTCGTGCTTCACTAAAAGCGAGATAAGACTTGTCACGGGACATTGCCCAGTGAAATATTACCTTCACAAGATAGATAAAGTGGACAACACCATTTGTAGACTATGTGGATTGTCAGAGGAAACAGCTGAGACATCCTATGCGTGTGTGTAGCGCTGGCTACCAAAAAACTAGCCCCTACCTAAGAAATGACGATAATGCCAGATTGGACTAGGAAGTTAATTAACTTTACCAAGGAAATTGATTCCTGGAAACATACCAGTAGTAGATTTATTTTTATATTTATATTATTTATATTTATTAAAAACTTATCGGTAAGTATTCAGCTACTAAGAATAATTTACGACAGAATGTTAATTACGACTTATTGTATAATTAATTTTTAAAGAATGTCTCATTTATTGGTAAATAAGCCAAGGAAAGTTTTTTTTTAGAAATAATTAAAGGTTACAAAATTATTATACGTTTCAGCTGTATACTCACGTATTTCATCCCATATTAAATTAACTGAATGTATATATGACTAATGAATTGAGTTATCAGTGTCAGATACCAAGAAGGCTACATCTTTAAAAACATTTAGATAATTGTACTTAGTAACAACAACAGTTCAATTCCTCATCTGGTTATAGCCTTAGTAATTCATGTGCTGAATTCCTTGGACCTAGAGAAAATAGAACTCATTGTATTTCGGTTTAATCTTTTTGCCGCGATCAATAATTCACTGAAAATTGCCGATGCAATAAAAATTGGTTTCGCCGAGTTTGTTTGAAACTCCAATATTTTCGGGTGTAAAAAGTGCCGAAAGAAAAAATCATTAAATTAGACGCCTGGCACAGGAGCACACAGAAAGGTGGGTTAGGAAGGAATGGAAGACGTTGGGCCGAGCCAATTTCTCGAGCCAGGGAAAGCAGCGGACGTGTTGCAGGAGGGCAAAATTGTTTATTTGCACGTCGATATCTAAACACCAAGCACCCCATTAAATCGCGGGGCCTTGATGCCCGCAACAAAGCCATTATCCCTCCTGCATTATTGCGTGCAAATAGGCATATCACATTTTCAATTCGCTGACGGCGCTAAAACCATCATAAAAGTAATACTTTCTGCACTAAATTACACCAAGAAAAATATTCATACAAAGTAATAGATGTATTTATATTACTTGATTAATTAATTTATGACTATAAAAAAGATTGGTGAATTTAATTATATTTAATAGGATAGCTTGCTTTCTCTAATATTGGGTTGACAACTAAGTAATTTCGATAATTGCTCATATATATAGCCTTTCTTTATTTTTATGAATGACCTGTTCATGTATTTTGCTCGATATTAGTTACATTGATGTTTCTTTAGAAGCAGGTGATTCGTGATTATTTGTGAGACATTTTTGAAATTGAGGGAAGAAACGAATCTTTTCGGCTTATTTAACTTTTTTATTTTCATAGAAGAAAGAGAAACTGCTCAAGCTCACAAAAAGACATGTGAAGTTTATGGTGGTGGTTGGTTATCAGAGCATATGTGCCAGAATTGGTTTAAAAAAATACGTTCTGAAGATTCTTCTCTTAAAGACGAACAAAGTTCTGGTCGACCCACCGAACTTGATGACGACCAAATCAAAACTATAGTCAAACAGAATCGTCACATAACTATTTGTGAGATATCAGTGAGTCTACTGAAATTACTTAGTTGCTAAGCCAATATATAAGTTTTCTTAATGAGGCTAAACAAAAAGTTAATTACTTCTATATTCAATTATGCATAAATTATTTCCAAAGCAGGATTTGAACCTATGATTCCTCCAGAACCAGGTCACTGGAAGGACCACAGGTTCTGATCATGCTTCAAGATAGCAGAGCACTGAACAAATAAACAAATAACATTTTTTTTTTAAAGAAAGGACTGAAATAGCACAAAATGAAATGATACAGAAGAAGTAAAGAAGATGACTCAAGATATAAAGAAATAGAGGGAATACATAAAACACTACACACCTAAAAGGTGGAAGGTTGAGAAGAATGCCCAAGTATTTGACCCATCTTTCAGGGAGAGTTTTTCTCTTTATTTTTTTCCTTTCCTTGTGAATAACATCAGTTCCGTTTTTTTTGAATTTACGGGCCTGTTTTAAATGTGATGTTTCCGAGGCGTCTACTTTGGAGCAGAAAACCTCCAGGCCTCTTTCTTTGTCTTACCAGTTTTTTATAGTCACGTTGTACCATTTTGTATTTATTCCATTCGAAATTATTTTGCTTATTCATGGCTCTGCTGTGTGCCCTTCTTGCTTGGTTTTTTAGCGCCCCAAATTCTGTGCACCACCACACATTTGTGGTGGCTTTCCTAGTTTTTAGAGGGCAAGCTTTCTTGTACGCTGATATGATGCCTTTTTGGAGTGCATGGGTCATATTCTCCAGTTTGGGTATATCTTTTATTGGCTCTAGTTTTGGAGATCCCTGGTGAGGGTCGTTTCGAACAAGTTCCCTCTTGGTCAGTCTTGTATCTCTGTATTGGCTTATGTTGTGGCCTTTTAGTACAGGGTCCGGCAGAGAAGTATGATGTATTTGAAACGCGTATAACTCAGCACAGGGGTAGCCTTACGTTTTCGAAATGGTTGATATGTGACCACCCGAGCTTGCCATTTTGTTTGGTTTAGTAGTTACGTAGCCGTTAGAACAACGCGTAATTTGCTTATGACACTTACATCAAAACTGAGCGTTCTGTGGTTGCTACATACGCAGATTTTGAACACAATTCAATGTTGGAAGCCCGGTCGTGTTCCTACGTGAAACACTATCCTGAAGTGGGTGCAGAACCTCTATACTAGAGGATCGTTAAAGCCTGGAGTACCTCGTGGTGGAGAAAGAAGTTTCTGAACCCTTGAATATGTGGCTCCAGTTAGGGTAGCTGCGGAAGCAAGTCCACGTCTATCGGTAGTGCAGCATGCTCGCGCACTGAGAATTAGTGACCGGTCACTACGGCGAATTTTGCTTTTACCCATACAAGATGATGGTTGTACCGAAACTGAAACCAAATTATTTCCAGGACAATTCATTTCGCTACGAGGGTACATTGAGTGCCCCCCACGATTGCCTGATCTTACGCCTTGCGATTTTTTTTTCGCTCGTTCAATAAATACGAGCGCCTCTAAGTCCTCCAATATAGAGGCTCGCGT